>VWZT01015983.1:4448-59873 GCA_013397055.1 Pachycephala philippinensis
CGGCAGCGGCGAGGCAGGGATGGAGGGATGGAGAGGGGGAGGAGGAGGAGGGCTTTAAAGACACAGCAGAGAGAGGCGTGGCCACCGCCGCCGCCTCAGGTGAGCCGCGGGCCCCCCCGCCTCCGCCCGCCCCCCGGACCACGGGGAGGCGGCTGTCGGGATCCCGCAAGGCGGGTAGCGTTGTCTCCTGGAGATGAGGCAATTCCTCTAGATAGTAAAACACATCAAGAGAGATAATGGGGATTATGATTTCTAAAAGCAAAGCTGATGGCTGCGTCCACTACTGGCACAAGCCCCCGTGTACGGCCCGAGAACCTTAGACACCTACTTATTCCTCTAGAAGTTTCCACCAAGTCAGAGTCACTCCCAGATCCAAGCTCCTTTAATACTTTTCACCGGTTTGGAGGCTGCAGCATCACGTGCAGTGGATGGGTGCTGTGGTTAGGGGACCTGCACCCCAACTCGGGCGGAGCTGGGCTTGCTGGCACAGACATCAGCTGTTCTGGGTTTACCATGCCCGTGCTGCTGATTGTGGTACACGTTGACTTGCCAGTGTGCTGCTCTTGAAATCCTCCTCCCATCCATTTTTCACTCCTGTCTCAGTATAGCAACCAATAGCAATAAACTGGTTCCAGACTGGTTTCATGTTTTTGATCTTATTTCTGAAATTACAACTTTAAGTCAAAACTGGAGGGCAGTCGTAACAAAACTCTCTCTCCTCCCCGACACTCGAGCACCCCAAAATCTTCTAAATACAGGATCACACAGCACCAGTCACTCAAGGCTGGCAAAGTCTTCCTAAATACCAGGCCCCAAATTCACTGCTGGCATTTATTTCTGTTGTTTGGCCAAGCATGGAGTTCTCTGATATGGAGAGTAGAAACCCAGCAGCAAATGCAGCAAACCAATACAAAGCAAAACACTGGAAGTCAATGCTCTTAGCCTGAGCCTGTATCCTTCTATACGGAACTGTCGTATGTTCATAATACTTTTCATTGATTTTTCAGATTGGTACAAAACACAAATCGGAAGGTCTTCTACCTGCCAAAAGAAAATGTCTCATACATGTAGTAAGTCCAGCTGTGTTTCCTGAGACCTTGTATTTCCGATATCTGCTCAGTCCCACATGTGCCTGACACATTTTCCTGTACTATTAAGAAGTGAATTTAACATACCAGCTGCAGCAGTAGCAATGTTTAATAAGAAATTGTGACCTATATAAGAGTAAGTACTTACTTAATTCTCATGTAAACATTATTTAAAAAGGAAAAATAATCACACAAAAAGCCCCAAACCCAAAACAAATGCAGAAAACCAAAGAAAACGTATCACAGTAACCAAGGAAATTATTTTGTCTAAAAGATTACAGGCAGTCTTTTATAATGCTGTTAAACTGGTGAAAGATCAAACCAAAATCTCGGTGTGCATAGGGCTCCCAAGTTCTTTGAAGTAATTTTTCACATCTTCAGAGCTTCTCTTTCTGGCCAGTTTGGCTTCTGATTCCACCACTTTACAAATGATTAAAAAAAAAAAGATAATGGAAAGAGATGGTCTTAACCGATTACTCATGCATTTTCTTCACCAAAGGGTAACAAAGGTAGGAAGTATCAGCAGCACAGAGTGCATTTGGTTGCCTCTGGGCTAGGAGAGGGAGGGGGGACACTCTCTTGTGCCTTTTTGATCCCTGTTGTCTGATATAGTAGTAGAGCCCTCTTCACCAAGCCCAAAAATATGTTCTTATGCCAGTGGATGAGGAGAATGAAGATGTCTTCTTAGTCAGAAGCTGGTCTCTTCCTCCTCACTCAGTTGACCTGCACTGGCTTTGCCCCATTTAATGGCCTTGGAAAACAGCCAAGGCTTTTTCACTGGCTGGTGGTTTATCAATGTGTGTGTTGCTCTCCGTCAACTAGATTTTGGAAAGTAATTATCAGCAAACAATCAGGCTGCTCTCTCCATACTCTCTGTCTGTTGCGTATAACATTTACTGTAATTAATACTTCAGAGAAAATTTCTCCATTAAGACTTGTTTCAAAGCAAATTTTTCACTGTGTATTGCTCATGCTTTAGTCTGAAATATTAGAAGTCTGATATTTAAAAATGAATAATCCTTTACTACAATTTACCCTATTTTCTGCCTATTTTGTTGTTATTGTTTGTTTGGTGTTATTTTAAAATGAGATTTCACTTCAGTTTCCCTCCTGAATAGCAGTCATTCATAGAAAAATGCTCCTAAGGGAGTGGTGATTTTTCAACATAAAATCTCTAAATGGAAGGGCGAAAGTTAAGTATTAGTACACCTGCTATGTCACCACTTTTTCCAGCTGTTGATCCCTGTTCACACAAAATGCTAGTCAGAAAAAGAAATCTAAATAATTTCTGGCTCATCAACAACATTGTTTCTCATCACACATTTCTGCTATTCTGATCACTCTTCATTTGTGTAAAGCAGTGAAATTAAAAGATACTGGTCCATAGGAGTCAATTTTAGAATATTGATGATGCAAAAAAATTGGCAGGTATCTTGCAGCCATCTCCATTGCAGTAATACTTGAAATACAGATATCAACTGCTGTGGAGTAACAAGTGACTTGCACCTCTACAAATCGCAGCATACGGACACTCACAATTCACACTAGAGACATGGCAGATAAAAGACATCCCCATTATAAGCACACCCCTTTAATATTCAGTGCAGTGGAAAATTGGAGTGGGAAATGAAACCGCAGGACAGCCTGGGAGTTGAAATCACACTATCGCGTGGATTTGTGGAGGCAGAATGTGTGGGCAAAAATGCAATGCAAGTTGGGTCTAATAGAATAACAAACATGGGAAAGCACTATGAGAAAATGAAAGGGTTCAGGTGTACAGGACCTGAATTTTAAATCTTCTTTTACATGTGACAACTTGGTACTATACTTGTGGTTTAGGTCAGCATGTAATGGGCAGCAAAAGACTGTCTAAATTATCTGGGCAGTTTCTGTAGGTCTTGTTGACTTTTGGATGTGAGTCAGAGAGGGGAGAGCTGTCTGTCTCACATAAAAAGGAAAGTAGGGAACATAGTGGAAAACATGAATCAAAAGAAAAATGTTTTCATAAAATAAATGTAGTTCTAAATGCTGTAAAAATATAGGAAAATTTGAATAAACGTCTGAAATTAAAACCTATACATGTTCTACATTTTAGTATTTAGACCCATGCTTTTTATTAAAATTCTTCTTATAAAGACAAATACAGAGGGTTTTTTTTTTACATTTTCCTTCATTGCCATTTCCTTCATCATTCAGATCAACACCTCTCATCCATTAAAGTGCTAACATATGTTGAACTGGTACTTACATTCCAGCACAGAACGCCAGTTCCATCACTGGGAAGCGTTTTATCTGAAAGGTGCCCTTTGATTTCAGCTTCAGTATTTGAATCTATCTGGCTTCACAGTGCTCCATACAGGTAGGTGGTGTTCAGCAATGGCCTCACTTTGTTACCCTGGAAGTCCGTCCTGCTGACTTCAACCAGCAAATTTCTGGGTTGACACCCCAGGCTCTGAAACTACATAAAATGAGCTTTACATGGGAAAGTATCACTAATGAAGGGCTGCAGAGCTTGCTCACAGAACAAGCACCAGTGATGCTTCCATAGGAAATTCACTCCTGGGTAACACCCAGAGGACATGGATGTCCATGCTGGACTTCTGGGGGAGGGGGTTATGTTCCTTCTATCCTCCAAGTCCTCTTCCCCAAAAAAACAGGAATTAGAGAAATTAACTTCAAATAGAGGAAAAACCACAACCTGCTAGAGAGAGGATTCCTGGAATTACTGCTGCCTTTGGGTGAATCTTCTCAGGTTTGAAGCAGTGCAAGTAGATAAGAAGATATGACAAGAGATCCAAAATCCTTTAGGATTGGCAGGAGCGGGTAGGAGGAGTGAATAATTAAATATCACTTAGTTAATACCAGGCTTTTTTAGTTTTTACACAGTTTGTGTGATGTGTCAATAAAATACAAACTTAAGGAAAAGACTAGGGTGATAAGAAGGACAAGATTTCTTGAGATCCAAGAATGAGTTTCAGCACAGCCAGAGTGTTCCACATCTCCCTCCCTCCCTCAGTGAGGATAACTGGCAATTTGGACCTATTGCAAAGGGGCCTGTACAAAGAAATCGGCTTTATGTTCATCATATGTAGATGGCAACAGTGTCCTGATAGGCTGTGTATACAGTACCAATTCCAGCATTAGGAATGAATGCTGATGAGGATACTTGTGCTCTGGTTGGCCTCCTCCTGATGCTCTCCTGATGTAATTAAAAGCACGGTGAACTGCACAGAAGATGCATTTTGGAGAATTATACTGACAATATATGAGCTGTCCCACCTAAATAGGAAAGACACCCACCACACAATAAGTACCTACCACCCTTAGCCAAAATTCAGGCTCCCTTAATCTATCTGAGGTCAGCATCAAAAGATCGTTGAAAATTGCTTTTGAAAAATCTGAACTTAAATGTGCTTAGCACATTTCATCTTCTCAGTCAGAAGGATACAAGCCAGAACCAGAAATGTCTTCCTTTTTAACTGTCAGGTAAAAAGGACAGAAAGTCTATCTGTAGGACATCCTTTGGATCTTTCCTGAAAGAAAAGTCAGTCTCAGATAAAAAGCTTATTTGTCCACATGCAATTTTCCATACCTCTCCTCTTCTCTTTCCCGTGAAATATATTTACAAAATTCCTAGTATTTACAGTATTATCTAGAAATGCACACCTTTTGGTTTGCATAACAATAAAAATTATGACACAAACAATAAACATTATGTCACAACTGACACATTGTGACAGTTAGTCTCTCTCTTTTTTCATTTTTCTTTAAAGCCATTCCAGCATAATCTTGCCATCTCTTTGGGGAATGCTTCACCAGTGGTGAGTTTCTCTCTCAGGTTAGGCACTTGTGAAGGGGACTTGGCATGCATGGCACCAATTCGATTCCCTAAATTACTCTTTGCTCATGAATTGGCTGCTAATGGCATTATGCACACATCACATAGCAGCATCTAGCCTCTCTGCTTTTATTCCTAGTGTTAATGCACATTTACACAGTGCCACTGCTTCCACCTCTTATATGGGCTAGAATGAAGGATGTAGCAAAAAGACATGCAGTCCTAATTCTGAAATGTTTAAAATTTGGAGAAAAGTGACTAGCCGTATCTATTCTGTGTATGCCCCTAATTTAGAAAGGCCATGAAATGCAAGATAATATATACATGCAAAATAATGAATACGTTTATGTCATTATGAAGGTCATACAATTTTTTTCTTCCAAGAAGATACATGCATGTAAACCATTGTGAGTTGATTGTGCTGGTTTAGTATCTGACATACCATTTTCTAAATATCTGGAAATTTTTCCTCCTAGTCACTTGAAGCTAGACTATGGAGGTTGGAAGCCTCCTCTCCTGCAGCAGTTCTTCCTGCCTTGACCCTCACTGCTTTCAAGGAAGCAATAACAATTTAGAGCAACCAGGGATCTGCTTGCAGGGATACAGAAGATGGCCCGCAAAAGCAGCACTGCTCAACTCTTGCTACTAGTCCTAGATGCATCAGGCATGTCCCAAAAAGCCATGGTCTGCAGGGAATAATGTGACTTCTGGCCACAGGAGAGGCACTTTCATCATGAATACCATATAACATAGCAAAGAGTTAATCCAAACTTCAGAAAGGCGCCCCTGGAGTGCCTCTCTGGAGACTCTGTCAAGTTGTAGGTTCTGCTGCTTTAAATTGTATAGTCAAAAGTCAGGTTTTAAACCTAGGGACTCTCCAAAGATAATCCCAGATTTTGATTATCAAGGATCCTTATTCAAATATATCCACTATTCTTTCTCAGTACATGATTTGTTCTTGATTCAGCTGGTTTTGTCCTGACTTCTCTTACCATAATTCATAAATTTTTCCAAGGAATCCCAAACTCAATTTGATGCCTGTGCTCTGCATCAGGACTTTGGGAATGCCAGCACTTCCCCTATCAATATTAGGAAGAGCAGCACACTGAAAAGTTGCAACATATGCTTGTCTTTACATAAAGAAAATCTTTCCTTTACAATGGCTCCAGCTATATCATTATTCATTCCAATGGTGGCCTAGACAGATGCTGGGAGAAGTAGTCCCTGGAGTCAGTTAAAATAGTCTGACCTGTAATTGTCCTGACTTGCTTAAGAGGTTCTTATTTAGCTGTGGCTAGTGTATTCTTCAGCATATATGAAAAGTTGTGTCCTACGTCTGTCTTGTTCTGGTGAGGTTTTTTTTGTTGTTGTTGTTGTGGGTTTTTTTTGNTTTTTCCCCAGAAAGGTATCTGCAGCATTTAAAAGAGCTACATACAAACAGCAGGGATTGGAGGCAAAATATCCTTTGCATCCAGATCACAGCAGAACTTTCTTTGGTCTTTCCCCAGTCTCCATTTCTGATCTGTTTCACCTTATTGTAGATGTATGCATGACACTAAATACTCCACTCATCCAGCAACTGTCTCTGCAAGGAAATTTGAACTATTTCTATCATTAGATGAAAAGACACTTTGGATGCTAACAGTTGCTATAACAGTCACTATAGGAACCAAACTCTTCCTAGTCCTTGGCATGCGAGACTGGTTTTTCTCACACTGGGGAAAAGAAATCTTTAGCTAATAATGTTATGCTAGTCTCATTTTAGAGGCATCTTTTTGCAGCTTCTTGCAGCTTTTATCAGAGGCAACCTTCGTAAAAATGAAAATTAAATTTCAACACCTTCTCTCTTCCTTTTTCCCTCTTCAAAATAGTATTGAGAAATGTTCACACATTGCTACTCTTCTCCCTGTTGTATCTCAGAAACAACATGCAGAAGATGAGAGAGCTAACTACATAATAATGATATCTCCTGACTGTAGGTCTCAAAAATGTGCTTTCAGAAGGAAAACCCTTCATAAATCTTAATTACCAGTGAATTAATAACTCCAACATATCAATTAAATGTTTTAAAACTGCAAATGCCTTTAGACAAATACATCTTGTATAATCAATAATGAATGCATTGCTGTGTAGAGAGAGGTCATGGACTTCATATACTACTCTGTAGTCCCTGAACACCTGTAAAACAGGGAAACTAAAATAAAATCTGTTATGCCAAGGAAAATGAGGAATGGGGTTAGAGAGCAGAATGAAGGTTCAGACAGCTCTTCTTGGTGCTGTTCTAGAATAAGGATTTTCTGTAGATGGGGTAAGAATTTGCAGAAAATACATGAACAGAACCTGGTGGAATATTTTTCACTGTGTCCAGATTTCTCTTCACCTCAGCGTAGCTTTGTTCAAATCCAGTATTTTCAAGTACTCTCCTACTTTTCTTTTGAAGCAAAAGATCTAGTCTTGTCCCCTTCAACGTCAAGGGGCAGATTTTTGATCAAGGTTAGTGGAATAGTAGATGAGCAATAAATAAATTTAAGGGTGTTAGTAGACTGAGTGCAGGTGTCGGTAGTATCACTACCTCAGAGCTGACATGCACCAGTTGACATGCACCTTAACAAGGAGAACAAAAGGACTGCTGAGAAATGGTGCAGAGGCATGGGTCAGAGCAGTGATACACACAAAGCTAATTGTTGCAGTATAGTTCGTACCTACTCAGGAAAATGTCTTTGAAGCCTGTACCTGTTCAGTATGTCAAGGAAGAAACAAGTTTCTTCTGATCTTTCTCTACATGTCTGCCAAAAACCCCCTTCTTCCTGCTAGCCAGTATTGGCTAAAATGCTTCTAAAATCCAAAAACAAGATTAAAAGTTAAGGGTATTTTTGGAAAGGAAGAGGAGGAGTCTTCTTGAGAATCTTTTTTTCTCATTACATCACCTCAGACTTTGTGTAAAGTTGAGTTTTTGTTACTCCACCTTGCTGGCAGCAGAGGGAACGGAGCTGAGATGCCTGGAGCTGCAGGTAGAAGTCAAGGTCTGTGCCTGAATCTGCCGTGAGACCCATGTTAAGGTGCTCATGGGAAGAGATCCATAGCACAGCCTGACACTTCCGTCCCTTCAGTTTAACCCCTGGGGCAGAAATAGGATGAAAAACTTGGAGGAAATATTTTAAGAATGTCTTAAGAATGCATGGGGAGGTTAAGGATATCAATTTGCTTCATGAGGACTAAAGCTATTAGCCATCCATATTGAGTTTCCTCCAAAGTGGCCCCTCCACCCCTTGTCAAATAGACTTGGAAGGCAAACATACTCCGATTTCTGAGTATGTAAAACTCACACTGTAAAACTCAAGAAATTCCAGCCTGGTTGCATATTTGTGGTCTATTTGCAGGATTTCACTTGGACTGTGGGGAAGTAAGGTCTACCTAATGCTGGGAGACTCCCTCATAGTCTACACCATAGCCCTGTAGAGAGCCATGCTGGGGCATGGGCTGCTTCAAAGCTGTTTCTGAGCTCCGTTAGGGCAGTCCTATGTGGGCAGGCACCCGCCAAAACTCCAGGAATGGCTGTTGCCACAGAATGCAGAATAACTGCCCTCCAGACTGCTGCTTACAGCACTCTCATGGATTTGAGAGACAAGGCTTTAAGCAAGTCCCTGACCTCATACTGCCCTTTGCAGGGTCAATGCTTCAAATGCTAGACTATTACTAGACAAGTGGGTGGTAACAATCTCACCTCCTACTCTTCCCACCCAGAGAAGAAAAATCATGATCTAAGGCATCAGGTGCTGAGTCCTGGTTTCACAAAGACACCTACCTACACCCATGTTCACACAAGAAAAACATCCCTATCTTCAGAATTTCTTAGCAACTGGCAGAAGTGTGTCCGCAGTCAGAGTTTCTCTGAGGAGCCTGTTTTCAATCCACATCCCCAGGTTGGGGCCTTGCATGACCTGAAGGCTGAATATGATAAAGTCCAGCTACACAATCTGGGTTCAGGCTCTTGAGATGTGAAGAGACATTGTGAGAAAGCACATTGGCTAGAGATATGCAAAGTATGGGAAAGAAAACAGCAGGCAAAGACAACTTTGTTGAGACTAGGGTAAACAGCAAATTGAGGAAATTTCACTGGAAAAACTGTGACCTGAAAAGATATTAAAATAGAAGGGAAAAACAAGGACTCAGAAGAGCAAAGCGAAGGTTCAGCCCCTCACAAGGTGGAATGTCCTTGGCCTGCCAAGACTCAACCAGTGCCTTACTGGGGTGGTGGCTCTGCAACTCCCCAGTCTTAGCAATTATACAATAGTGAACTGTTTTGCAATTTATCCTCTCTGTGTGGGATACTCTGTGTAAACCCTGCTATTAGTTTCCATCTGCAGCTGCCTGAACAAAGTGAGAGAGTCTGGATTGCACAGTTATTGGGTCTTTTTTCCCTTTTCCACTCATCAGAGCACAGGAAACTTCAGAAACTGTCTCAGTCCCTCTAGACTGAACTTTGCAATGCAGTGTAGGCTTTGCAGGACTGAGCTGCTGAGGTTTTATTTACATCTGGGACTAATGAAAGGTGAGGGCAACATATGGAGATGCAGGAGTTTTCAGGGAGCAATGGAACATGATAAAGATGAGCAGAAGCAGACTGAACCAGATTGGTGTAGTGTAGATTTGAAAAGATATTTTAAGTCATGTTTTATATTATATGACTCATCAATATATTGCTCAACATGTAGAATTTACATGACACAATTCCACATGCTTTGAGATATATCTCAAACCTTGATCCAAAAGTGCTGCAAATTCCAGGGCTCTAAATATAGCCTGCAGATGTCAGAAGGGCAGTAACATGGGATCACTTATCATTTAGCACAAACCAACAAAACTTCTCTGCTGACATCATCTTTTGCAACATTCATTACTTTGAAAAACTCGCCTACATAAAGAGTTTGTAAAAGGTTAACAGCACTCAAAAAGAGAGAGGGAGAACTTGTCTATGCTCTTATTGAAGCATATCACGATGCAATTGAACAGGATCTGCTTTCTATATCGATTATCATTTTTCTAACTAAGATACATATTTAACTTTGGTACAGTATGAAAACTGCTTTGGAAAAAATTAAAAAGAGAGGAAAATAACTTTCCCAAAAGCTTTCACAGGGAGTGAAAATTAAAGGATCCCATGAATGAGTCTTAAGAGTGTCAAACCTACTGCCTGATTCCCAAAACCAAATCAATGCCCTATTAATGTCGGTCTCTTTTGTAATCTGACACGATCAAGAAGCAGCCCTTGGGAGAGGACCAGGAGGAATTGCTTACATTTTTCATGGATTTTTAATTACAATCACAGAGAACTACAAAGCTTTGAAGTTCTGGGGCTTCAAGGCCTGTCCCAATTGCTATCAAAGTAAATGAAAACTTCTGTTTGTCTTGAATATGCTTTGGTTTAGGATCTCATTCTCTGAGGCAGAGGATGCATCTATCCATGTGTTTTGGCTCTGTGCAACACAAACCCACTTTACTTTTAACATAGGCTTTGGTACTACCCAACCTTAATGGAACTGCCTGTGCAAATACAATGAGCAGTTTTGCTCTGAAGTTTCTCTGCAGCTGGTACTTTTAATTCGTCTTTAATGTGAGTTTAAAGACATACATTTTTCTTAGTGAACCAGGGTCACTAAGTAAAAGTGAAACACGCTCCTTTTGACATGGAAGAAGTACAAACCTAATCCCTCTATTTGTATCACATCCTAGAGGGAACAAAATTAAAGCACAAGGCCAGGGTTTAAGATTGTTGAGAAAAACAAATTCCTTTTGTAAGCCTTTACACAAATTGCTAAGGGTGGGTCTCATCTCCCCTCCCTGCAGCCCTCTGAATAGAAATTAGGCTGTATTTAGACAAATAGATGGGAGGACAATCCTAAAGCAAATGACAGCTATTGCCCATGGCCCATGTGCTCTGAAATTTAAAGCTAACATTTTAAAATGGTAAGTCAAAGTCATCCCCAAGAAAAGTCACCAATTCAAAGTAAAAGGCAGGTAGATGTTGCTTAGTGCCTGAGAGACCAGAGGATGAAAGGGAAGAAAGAGGAGAGGTTGGGATGCATGTCAGATGAGGCTATGGTATGTGATTCCATCAGCACAGTTCAGGCAGGTGGCCACAATGAATATTTAAAGAGGTGTAGCAGGTGAACTGTAATTGAAGCAGAAGTAAAGCTGACGTCAACATGAAACCACACTAATTTTGTACAAGATCACCAGTTCAGAAGTTTTAAATTTTTAAAATATTTTTAATTGTCCCAAGATCTCCAATATAGTTTTGATGCCATGATTTTTACGTTAGTGATCCATCACATGTGTTACACCACTGCATTTATAAATTCCAGATACCTTGTGCATCCCTTGTAAGGTAGTCATAGAAGGAGTCCCAATATATTACTGTAATATCTTAATATATCAGGTCATGACTATAAATAAATCAGATTATGACTATACTGGAACATCAGAAATGAGAGGAACATACTAGGAACAGCCATGATTAATCCTGAGAGATGCTGTGCATGACTTACCACAGAAAAAGGAAAGGCAGCTGACAGAGAGCTGGTACAATTTCAGAATAGACAAGACAACAAAAGGCAGCAAGCTGATCACCAGTGTTATTTTTCCTACGCCTACAGAAATCCTTCTAAAGTGCATAATTAACTTCATTAGGAAAATCTTCTTACCAGTCTTTGGTAATTCATCTGCCTATGGAGAAATTGAAAAGTTGAATGTTCAGAAAGATTTTATTACCTATCCAAAATTGTGTGAATTTGATCTGAGGTTTACTGACGGCAGTGAGACTCTTGAAACTACCTTGTCAATAATCCAGTGATTTTTTTTTAGTATTGTGCAGATGAGAACACAAGGCATGTGCTGATGAGAACTACTGATGAGAATATATTTAGTGCATTGTAGCACTGGTCAGCAGGTAACAGAGGAGAGGATGCTAATGACAGGATAAACAAGAGAAAACAAGTTCACTTTGGAACAAACCGTTTGCTCTGAAAAGAGCATGTTATATATTCATTAATGCTAGTAGCTAAAACTGCAGAAGACAGAAGTATCATTTGAGGGAGGATCTCCAGATCTGAACATTTGGTTTCAACCTGAATTTTACTGAGCATTGAGAAATATAAAATAAAACTAAAACCCTGGAAACAATGACAATGCCTGTACTATGCTTTTTTTGCCCATTTCTGCTTTAATTGTGAAGCTAAAAGGTAACTAAATGAAAAATAGATTTATGTGCGAATAAAAATATATCATATGAAAGATGCGTCACCAGAATATTTTTACACATTTTTATTTTTATTTTTTTTATCTGAAAGGTGCTCTCTTAAATATTCAAGTGAAACTGATTTAGTTTGCAAATCAGGGCTATTTCTGCACTCTGGCAGAATACTCACTGGCATCTTGAGGTGTAAGTGTATTGCAGACACAAAGAGACAATCTCATAAACAGATTAACACAACATTAAGAGGAGGTGCCATAGCTGGTTACATACCACTCTTTTGGTTCTTAAAATACATAACTGAGAAAAGCAATCAAATATATTTTGATTAAGAGAGTATAGGTTTTTTTCTGTTGCTTTTCATAGTTAAATTAGTTGTATTGAAAAGAAGGATGAAAGCTTGAATATAATTAAAATTACCGCAGTGAATTTAACTGTTGCTGTATTGAGGTTCTGCTTTCGTAATCCTTGCTTTACACAGTTCATCCAAATGGAGTCCAGAAAAACAACAAATTGCAGACATAAAACTGAATACATCTGAGGGATACCATCTATAAAAACCAAATGAACGATGTTGCCATATAAAGTATGAATCTATCCTTACCTTTTTTTCCTAAAAAACTTTACAAATCTACTAAACCAGGTTTCCACACAGTTCTGGCTGAGTTTTGTTATCTTGTCCTCATAGGTGAAGAATACAACTGCAGACTGTCACTCATCTGTGTTGGTCTTGTGGCTTAGGCCATTCTTCAATCATGCCCATTCACAGTGCTTCAGTTCATGCCTCAGAGCAGGCACAACAAGCAAACCGGATTCCTTTTGTATGTAACTAAACCAGAAAATGTGCTCCCAGAGTTGATCTCTTTTTGCTGTAGTTGCCCTGGTCCACAGCCCAAAGGACCAAACTAGACTGATTCTAAAGCAAGACAGGTAAAGCATCTGTAAGGCAGACACTGAATCCTCAGCTCTACTTGCTTTGCTCCACTCATACTATGCAGCTCTCTGATGCCAGCCTAGCTGTTCTCTGTTTGTCAGTATTAAGAAATCACTCCAAAATGCAGATTTCTGCCACCTCACTCTGGTATGGTTGCTCCAAGGTCAGAGTGCAAGACAGAGATTTTGCTTTCACCACAGTAATGTTCTATGTTACGTATTTTTACCTGCCTTTTCACTCATTGCTTCTTTTTGATTATTATTGTATTTAGTTGTTTCCTGATTTTAGTTTTACAATTCAGTCACATGATGGAAAGAAACCTAGCACATAAACAAGGTTGCAAAGGGTTATATATTCACTTCTTTGAGAAAACCACATGAAGAGGATCTAAGGCCTATGTACTGGCTGGACCCTCTACACTTTTCATGTATTTATTTTAATCCAAACAGCAAACCATAATTTATGAGGTCATCTTGACCTTATGTGTGTATCAAGCTGATGACGAATTGATTTTTGCCTTTTTTGCTTTTGTATATTCTTTATATTCTTTACACTTGTATTTGTAGCTCTGTAACCTATTACTGTATTCGTAGCTAGCCCCAGTATTTTTCCCTACCCTGATAGGCAAAACACATCCCAGAGGCTCCAAGCTGGGGATCCAAAGCTTCTATTCTATCTTGGTTCTTCCTGGGAGCCAAGGTTGAAACGAGATCTCCGAGACACATTTTCATAAACTAAGTTTAGTTCCTGTGTAAGGGGGAAGGATTTAGAAAAGGGTTGAACTGGGTGGGAATTACCTCACCACTTATGTCTCTAATTGGGGATTTTTGTCTGTTACGTTAATTTGCTAAGTTTATAAAACTGCTTTCACCCCATGCGGGGGTGGGCATTTTCCATACCTGCCCCTGGAGCCCTCCAATAAAGACCAGCCTTTATATTACCTCCTATACTAATATTATCTCAAAAGTGTGTTGTTTTATTTCTCGGTTCTTTAAGGCATCAAAGCCATTTTGGTGTCCAGGGTTCTCAGAATTAGCACCAGCTAGTTCTCTTCACCATCCTTCTAAAACCTAGCCATCTATCATTTAGTGAGATTTATTGGCCATTTGAAGTGAAGCAGGAATTGAACTGTTGACTTCTGAGGATTGCAGCTACATTAGGTACAGGCTTCTGTTGTACCACCCAGTAGTCTGAGGAGCTGAAAGTGCTGCAGTGACATTCTCAATGAGAGATTTTAGCTGAATGAAATCATTGATTCTATTTGCTCCCAAGTCAATGACATTTCTCATGGCACCTCTCAATGCCAATGAAAGATTAACAACAGCAGAGCAATGATGGCTGTCTCAGAAGTACTGCAATGCTCCCTTCTAGTGCATCACCTCCACCCTCCATGCCTAAAACCAAGTAGCAGCCAGCCAGATGCCTGCTAGTGAGATGCAGTGGGAGGGTAGAAAAGAGAAAAACCCAGGTACAAATCTTGGCTTGAGAGAAAGAAGGATCCAAATTTTCTACACTGAGTAAATGAAACGAGGTATCGTGCTTCATTCCTCCTTCATGCTTAGAGTAGGAATGCTAAATTGCTTTTACTGGCTCCTTCATCAGGGAGAGTTTAGCATCCTGGCACAGCTAGTACCAAATGAAGCAGATCAAATGGCTTTAGGTGGGGGACCTTGTGCACGGGCAAGGCTGACATGTGTCCCTTAAGCGAGCTGTCACTGCAGTAAATGGGGCAGCATCTGACATCATGGGGAGGGAAGGGGAGCCTGCTGCAGTGAGCTCATGCAGAGCCTGTCAGAGACACACACAAACACTGGTTTTCTGCTGACACACCAGCCTGACACCAGTCACTACCACAGAGTCCTTGTAGACTTCATGCCTGGACGCAGGACACTCACCCCCATGTCAGAAATCACTGAGGTTCCACAGAGGAGTTATTTCAGATCATCTTCCTGTTTCTTCAAAGCATTTAAACTGACTTTAAATCAACATCAAAATAGATGTGCTACCTTAGAACAAATTGGAATGGAAAAATGTTTACTCTGATTCATTAACCCCACTCTTTCTCTCATTACAGGAACCATGGGAAAAGTGACTGTGTACCTGTTGAATGCACATCAGAAGAGAAGAGTCGTGAATGTAACATTGAATGGAGCCATTATAATCCCAGCATCATTTCCCTTTTGGTTGTGAAGTTTGTCTTAAAGTTAGCTGCAAATTTCTTTGTGTGAAGAAGCAGTAGAGATAAACACTAGCAAAAATAAAGGGCTTTGAGGGATTGAGGAACTAAATACTGTAGCTGTCTCGTGTCCATAGCAACTTCAGCTGCACAGCTCAACCTTTTCTGGAACAGACTTCTTTCTATCATATGAGAGGCAAAAGAAGATAAAAGACATTCATATGCTCAGAGTAAGTTTTAATGGTAAGATCTATTGGACCTTACATGTAGACCTTCAAGGAACCTGTAGGATGCAGCTTGGAAATATCTGAAAGAAGATTCTGGATGTCTAGTCAACATGCTAGCCCATACTATGTGTTATTTCAAGTGGTTTTGGAGCTGAAACCCCCTGTCATCTATAGCAGTCTCATCATTATTCAACTCATGGTGAGCACAGAATAGAATAGAAGAGAATAGAATAGGTCAGCTGGAAGAGACCTACAATGACCATGTAGTCCCACTGACTGACCACTTCAGGGCTGACCAAAGTTAACGCATGGCTTTAAGGGTACTGTTCAAATGCCTCTTCAACATAGAGAGGCATGGGTGGGGAAGGCCTTGACCACCTCTCCAGGAAGCCTATTCCAGGTTTTGGCCACCCTCTGAGTCATGAAATGTTTCCTCATGTCAAGTCCAAACCTCCCATGACAGACATAGATTTGAGTTATTCCTGCGTGTTCTGGCACTGTGTACCAGGGAGAAGAGCTCAGCACTTCCCTCACCACTTCCCCTCCTCAGGAAGCTGTAGAGAGCAGTGAGGTCACCCCTCAGCCTCATCCTCTACAAACCAGACAAGCCCAGTGCCCTCAGCCACTCCCCAGAGAACGTTCCTCCCAGCCCCTTCCCCTGCTTTGGTGCCTTTCTCAGGACACGTTCAAGTACCTTTTTAAGTGGTGGGCCCAGAACTGCACACAGTGCTTGAGGTGAGGCTGCGTCAGTGCCTCAGTCAGATAATCCCCTCTCTCGGCTGGCTGGTGATGCTGTGTTGATGCACCCCAGGATCAGGTTTGCTCTCCTGGCTGCTGGGGCACACACACTGCTGATCCCATTGAGCTTCCTGCCAACCAGCACTCCCAAACCCCTTTCTGCATGGCTGCTCTCCAGCCACTCCTCTCCCAGTTCCGACTTGTGTCTGCAATTGCTCCATCCCAGGTGCAGAATTCAGCATTTAGTTGGTCTTGCTCAGTTTCATGCTTTTGGTGATTGCCCAATGCTCCAGTCTGTCCAGCTCCCTCTGCAAGGCAAAGCTTCTTGTCCCGTGGGAGAGTCAGCAGCATCTCCCAGTTTGGTATCATCACCAAACCTACTTACCATGCATCACGTCCTGCCTCCATGTCCTTGATTTTTTAAATCCTGTTCAAGGATTTTAGCATGAGCTTTTAGATTTTTTTCAAGTGTAAAAACACGATATCATCTGAATCAGTTATGGACAGTTCATCAAGTCCTAGAAACTCAGATGAATGGGAGGCATAACTTCCTTTTCCATAATCCATGTTCACATTTCCCCAGTGTAAGATATAAAATTGATGTATTTACATGTTCTTTTTTAAAAGTAGAACTTCTATTGATCTATCCAGTATAGAAGTGATAATTACTGGTCTGTATTTTTAGGAATTTGTCATAGATCCTTTCAGAAAATATTAGTGTCATATTAATTAATTTCCATTTTTCTAGTATTAGAACTCACTTTAAAGACAATTTACACATCACAATTGTTCGTACAGCAATATCCTGTTTAGAGATTCACCAGTTTTAGGTGAATACCTACTGATGTTCGTAGTTTGATTCTATGTATTGTTTTTTTCCCTACGTTCTCTAAAAACAGTTTAATTTCAGAAGTTTCTGTGTTAAAAAAAGGCTCCACTCTAGGCCTTGTCTTAACATTTTCATAATAAATAGTTATTCAATACTTAGGCCAAAGAACTGACTTATTTTTCCTGCTCGGGTCTCTCTTTTTTGCTTCACTTTTCTACTGGTGGTCTCCTATAAAAATAGTAAAAGGTGATTTTATTGTAAGCTTTGCCAGTTAGCATATTGCTTCTCTTGAGTCTCTTAGCCTACTTTATTGCAGCTTGATATTAACTTGCCAGAATGTAATCTTCTTTTGTTTTCCTTCTCTAAATATAACATGCATTTTTAAAAGATTTGTTTACATCTAAACAGTCTCTTTACTTTGCTGTCTATCAAGGTTTGCTTTGTGTTATAAATGAAGTATTGAGAGTTGGCATTCACCTTATATTGTATGGGTTATGAATTATAAGTTACAATATTACATGTTAAGAGCTGTTTAGTGTTGCTGGGGTGGTTTGGTTGTAAGGGTTGGTTTTGTGGGGATTTGGGCAATTTGTATGTTGTAATATCAGTTCTGTGGGGTTTGCAAAGGGATGGGCTGTTACCAGCCAGACTTTAAAGACACCACCAAAAAAAGGAATAGGGACTCCAACCAATGAGGGCTCCCAAAAGATCGACAAGGGGGTGAGACTATGCACAATGGTAAATAAATATGCATTAGGCTGATGCAACCATAGGGGTATAAAAGGTGGGGCTGCCATTTTGTGGGCGAGCCTCTGGCATGGAGTCACGCTCCCAGCGTGACTTTTGCTTTGCTGATTTTTTTAAGTTCTCAATAAATTTTTAATAATTCATTTCCATATCAGATCTGGGTTGTTTATAACATTTGTAAAGGGGAGATGCTTTTTTAAAAAGTCCACTTGTGTGAATGCAGAATTTTTCCTATTACTTCCTTGCTGCTTTTAATTTGCTCCCTCACTTTTATATAGTTATTTTTTTGTTGGTGGTGATTTTTTGAACAGTTAAGCTTACTTTGACAGATTACTTTCTTGCTTCTTGTCTTGGTTTAAGACAATTTAAAGAGGTGGACATTCTAAAATGAGTTATCCCCCCTTAGTTTCAACCAATCCCTTTCCACTAATAAGGAACAAATACGAGTAGATGCAAGTGGAAAAATAACTGTTTACTAACAAGTGAAACAGCAACAGCCAAAAAAACCCAGTAAATAACCACTAGATATAAAATTGCTAAATCTCATGAACCCCATGGGGATAAAGAGAAACTTGAATTGCTGAAAATACCCTTTCCAAGATGGCGGCCCTCACTGCTGACTGCATGTAGGGAGACAAAGGGAAAATGGCATCTGAACCTCCCCCCAGTATGGCAGCCTTGGCAGGCGACCATGCCGTCTGGGAGACAAATGGAATGGATGGCCGACAAAAAGAACCCTCCTGGGAAGGTAGGAGCTTACAAAGCAGTTCTAGTGGGATATGGGAATTGCCAGCACGTGTGGGGTCAGCTCCACTGCCTGCTGCTTCCTTGTGCCACCCACTGAACTCCACCAGTGTTGGTGCTGCTGTCCTCTGAGCCACTGGTGTGTTGTGGGTGGAGAGAAACAGTCTCCTAGCATCAGCATGGGGTGGCCCGGCCCCAGGGACCGGTTCAAGCTTTGCACTGTCAATAGTTTGCAAAGTTCACTCCAAAACAGTTTTTGATTGCAGAACTGCAGTTCTTCTGGGTTACTACAGTTGCAAGCCCAGAAACCCACCTGAAGCAACTCTTTCTGAAGCAGAGCCTCTGCCTTCAGGAAATGCTGGCAGGCACAAGAGTGAGACAGCTCACGTGCCCTGACCCTTTGAAGAGACCAGCATCTCCTGAATTGCCCCGTAATTCTGCAGTTCTGGTTCCAGCTGCACTGCAATTCTAGTTCGAGCCATGCCGCTGGCCCTCAAAGAGCCAGTAACCATATTTGGCACAAATAGATATAGAATACAATAATATTTTGGGTTAGCCAGGACACTTCTGCATCCTACAAGGACATTGAATTTGATCACATAAAGGACGCTCTTACTAAGTGCCCTTCAGTTGTAGCATTCAGGTTCTGTGCAGCTTCCAGGGCAAAAGTCAAGGACTCCTCCTCATTTTGTGCTCCTTGATGAGGTGCATTGAGGGATAGTGTTTTGTAGCACTGAAAATGGGGTTTCCTTATGATGCTCCATTGTGATTTACAGACATGTCTGAAGTCTGACAGTGTCACTGCTCTTTCTGTCCCTGACTCCTTGCACTCTGTGCTACCATATTGGTCAAGTGTCTCACAATATATCCCTATTATTAGGCTTCATATTCAGGCATAATAATGAGGTCATTACTGATTCTCTATTACCTTTTGATAGTATTCATTTATGTACCTCCTTTGATTCCAATTTTCCCTAAACAGTGCCTGCCTTTTGCTCACAAGGTTTTCTCTGATATTTCTACATAATTTTAATGTTGGTGACATAGTGTCTTAGTGATACCTCCTTCTCAGCAAAGCCTCAAGCCTGAACAAGATGACCTTCAGGAATCCCTTCCAAACAGCACTTCTATGAACACATTATATTTTACTCTGAATCTTATGTTACCAAATTACAAATTTTAGTTTTTATTTGTTCATTTGTTTTTTAATGTTCCCTGTGAAATTTATCAAAATTTGTCTTTTTGCTTTACAGAATTTTTGCAGCTTCACCCTTCAAGTCCTCTGGGTAAAGACTAACAAAGTTCCCTGCTAGTTTTTGGTTTAAAACACTTTTAACTTATTTCAGTGCCAGAAACTTAATTCCATACCAGCTTAGGTGGAACCCACCTCCTTATAATCACAGAAACCCTTTTTACCACACTGTTTTCTCAAGTATCTTTCGGGACTCTGCCTCTCTAATTTACATGCTTCAGCTACTGGCAATATTCAGAAGTGTTAGATCTAAGTGTTCAGTGTTTCAAACTCCTTTTAGGTTATTTCTCATATGATCATGTCCTGGCAAGTTACTATGAACACTCTTGAGGTAATACCACCATCATCACAATAGACAAAAAGGGAAATAGGAATGTTTTTTTTGTTTTAGGTTTGGGTTTTCTTTCCCCCCTAAAAGATACACAGAATTTTGCAGTACACCAAAATCAAATGATAGGAATGAATCACACCAGAAATTAGTTATCGGTTTTGGATTTCATTTGCTGGGATTCATCCCCAACAAAATAAACAAAATCGTCTCATCATCTGCCACTTCATGAATTGTAAGGTAGTAACTGAATGAATAGCGAATGAATTGCAAATGAATTCAGTAACATGGTTTGATTCAATTCAGCATAAAGGCTGGTTGCAGTAACAAAAGAATTGGTTGGGGTGAGCTACACAGGGAGAGATGAAGGATTCAATATCTAGAAAAACCGCTTTAGGAAATCTTGATCATTAATTTCTTCACCTAATCTCATTGTGCAACACTTGATCTTCATTCTCTAGATCCAATGGCATGAGCCTTCCTAGTATAACACTTCAATGCAGCATAAGGGAAGAAGCAATTAAAACCAGCAACTATCAATACACCCATATTTCAGAGTAGCAACACAAACTACAATGTCTTTAAATGCCTTTTTAAGTTTGTTTTAATACTGTTTTGGAAGTACATATTGTAAGTTTTCTTTAATACTATTTTGGAAGTATACATTACTAATTAAAATGGTTTTCACTGTTTCCTAGAATGATAAATGAAAGTCATAAACCTCTTCAGATATGAATCCTATAGATGACCAACAAGTCCCACTACTAAAGTAATTTTGTACTACTTGAATTCAGGCAGCTACAGGCTATCTCATATCTCAGAAGGAAAAATTCCTGATCTATTTGATTTGATAGTATTTTTTCATAATGCAATCTACTATCTAAGGAGGGTCAAATGCTGTTCTCATTTAAGTCAAGGCAAGTCATCAGTTTCAGCAGGAACAAAAGCTGTCTCATGTTTCAAAAGCTCTAGCACAGACTTCAGCTATCACTGGTCCTCCTGACATCAGTTTGCAACCTTAGAGCCTCTGATTGCTGAGGTGTCTATATGCATAGATATATGTGGCTATTGAGCCTGGAGAAGATGCACATCCAGGCTATCTGCTCTTCAGGCTGCTAACTGAATTCTATTATGAAAAGTAAACCCAAGGGAATGGGCAGGAAATACAACACACCCGATAAAAGCAGAACTTTCACTAAGCTATAGAATGGCTGCAGATGATTTTGTTTGTGCTGATGATTGCCTTGAGCCCATCATATCTCATCTCTGACATCTAGCACAGGCATCACAAGCCTGAATGATTTACAAAAACTGAAAAAAAAATTATTTTTCATGCAAATGAAATCCTCTATATTGATTCTGCTAAGAAATAAAGTTTCTCCCACCCTTCCCCAAAAAAGGCTTGCCATTTTTGCTTCTTCTTAACACATGCAATGTATTTTCATTCATTCTTCCTCAGTACGTAGAAACAAGTAAGTGTCCAGCTTCATCCTTCGTTATCAGTAATGAAAATGTATTACGTCTGCTTGTTTTGTTGATGCAAGATTAACAGCTTTAAAGCAGCTTGACATAGCTCTTGGTATAGACAATGGGATAACAGAGGAAAGCTGCAAGGGCAGTTGTTTATGTGGGCAAGCAAGACAAGAAAAGCAGTTACCTGTGAAAGAAAGCAGCAGCAAGGAAAATTTGTGTGCCAGAAACATGCTCAAGTGCAGCTGCATTTTTACCACTGCTAAGGAAGTCAGTGCTGTTTCTGTGAATAACACACTTCTGCCCAAGCCAAGCATTTAGGAATATCTGCTCTTTGGCTAGGGAACATGATTTAGCCCAATGGTAGTTTATATTGGCTTCATCTCTGGACTAGACTGCAACATTATAAAATACCCAGGCACAAAGCCTACAGCATGAAAAAAATGTTCTTATCTTTGAAAGACCATGTCAATCAGAAGAGGTTTCTGAAGACTGGAAAAAAGTAAATTTTACTCTTCAAGCTCTCATTTTAACCATATCATCAGCTTTAGAGAACAAGAAGCAGGATCTGGAAAACCACAGGCTCATTAGACTCAATCCCTGGGAAGGTGATGGAGCATCCTGGAACAGGGGAACTGGATTAGATGATCTTGAAAGGTCCCTTCCTATCTCAACGATTCTCTTGGCACCACTGAAAATTTTGTACTGGAAAGTTTACCTCTGAAGGAAAATGTTTTCCTTAGCTTGACACCAGGTAATGAGCTCCCCCAGGAACTAAGGGTGAACAAAGACCTGTATATCCCACAGGATATGCAAAGTACATACTTTAACACATACACAGCACAGTGTGTTTGCAGATAATGACTGAAAATCACTACACAATTCAAAAAAAGGCACTCACTCCAATGCACATATTCAGAGGGGAGTGGTGAGCGGAGAAGGGTAGAAGGAGAAAAGAGAGAAAGAATGATTATGAAATAATGTAAATGGAACATAATTCCCTTAGCATGTCACTATAAAGTTCTTTGATACTGCAGAGAGAATGAAAGTCTGCATAGCATAGAACTAAGTTATGCCAGAAATATATTCTTGGCTCAAATGTTCAGGGAAACACAGGGAAAATGCTTCCCAGCTTTGGCTTTGCTTAACTAAAGATCTTCATGATTTTGAAGAAATTCCAGATGGAGGCTCAATAGAGACACACTAGAGTTGGACACACTGAAAAGTGCTTCAGTGATTCTTGTGCCAGCTTGTGCAAAAATAGCTGCTACTGAATGGGTTCTACACAGTAAAAACACTATTGTCATCTGCACCTTCCAATGCTACTACTTTATTGTAAGCACAACATGATAAAATGTGAGACAATTACTAATTTTTAAGAACATTCCACTTAAACAGATTCTTTAAAAATCCACGACTTACTTATTATGGCTCCCATCCATTGCTCTCACCAGAAACAGATAAATCTGTATGCTATGTGAACACTGCTTGGAACACATCATCCAGCTGACATCTTGCTAAATGTTACAGCTTGCTACATTTACATCAGACACCAAGATATCATTACCTTGTCAACCTAACTGGACTTAAATCCTACTGGGGTCTGGCTGAAAGCAAGGGGAGAGAAGTCCTACCAAGAATTCAACTGCCGTCTGCAGCTCCAGCCACTTCCTAGCCCTTAATTATACTACTACACCTCCACCTCTGGCAGCTCCTTCAGGCTGGAGGGGTATCAGCTGCCACTCAGCACATTTGTGACTCCTGCACCATGACTGGTCCTAAGCACAATCCAGGAGCAGATGCCACTGGCAGCCTTGTCCATTCAGATGACAGACTCCTGGGTGAATGTTGCAGTCAGAACATACCAGAACCCCTAAGACCTGCTGTATTGCAAAAGCTTATTATGATCCTCATTTATGGAAGGCTTTTAAGGCTAAATTTACGTCATTCCCACTATGACTCACTGACTTCTCTTAGAACTTCTCACACACTCTATTCTATTCTACATTTAATGCCTCAGACACTTCAGATGTCCTGTTTTTATGCATAATTTAGTATTTGATTACAGTAAAAGAAAGCATACATTGTCTTGAAGAACAGAGAAAAACATCATCTAGGGATATTTCTAATGCCAAAAGTAAATTAATCTTTCATGGCACAGTAGAATAAGAAGACAGTCCCAAAAGTATATAATTAAAGAGTCATTCTCTAAATGAGGTACTTCTTTTCTTACAAGTCTTGTTTAAATTGTTTTGAAAGTACAGCAGTCAATTTATAGCAAGCATTTGGCAAAGATGCACTCAAGGGGGAAGCTTTCTAGAGAGGAAGAGACCCTGATGTTATGTCTAGCATTTATAAGCAGGGGTAGAAGTTATACTGCCTGAATAAAAGGCTAGAATTGTACAACAGGCGAGGGAAAACTGGGTTCTTAAAGAGATTTTTCTCATTCAGATAATTGCCCTTGTTCAGCATTAGGTAAGAATTTTCCTGCAAGTAGTTTTCCAAACTGCTATCAAATAAGATAGGCAGGGACCAGTGCAACCAACTTGCAGATGACACTGTATTTCCAAGGCGACTGAAGACAAACAATGCTTGAATGCTAAATCGCAATATTTCAGAAGCGGGAAATCCACCGTGACTTTTTATTCAAGAGATTATTTGCAATTCCAGTTTCCTTGAACTAGTCAGGAACTCTATTAACCAAGCAGAAGACCACTGTGGTAATGAACTCAATAGCAAAGAATAAAACTGTGCCTGCTTAAAAGATTCCAGCTGAATAAACATTAAGCCTAAGATGGAAAGTGATTAAATTTCCTACGATGAAAACTTGCTAGACCAACCTGTGCATTCTATACAGAATATTGACAGCCTCTACCCAATTATCAGCCAAAATGTAGAAAAAGATGTTGCAGCATAGTCTTTTACTAAAAACACATTTTGAAACATAACAGACAACTTGATATTTCTTGTTAGTTGCTTTACAGTAGTGCTTGACAAATCCTTGGCAGTAACTGTCCATGAAAACAGTTATTCCAAAATATGGATCCAAAATACCGTATTTTGATATGGATCCATGGAATATGATACCATATGGAATATGATATGGATCCAAAAACGGGGAAGCAAGCAACTCATTTTGTCTTTGTTCTTGCTCTGTACCACAAGATCAGTGTCAGACACTGAACTTACTCATGTTCCAACACACAGTACCCAGTGGGTTCAAGGTTTCCTGTAGTGCAGCTATACAGAAGATACCGTTGTATATAGAACAACCTCTTGAAGTATTAACTGACCCACTGAATCATGTCAGGGTGGGCAGCAGACTCTTGCCCAAGCACCACACACAGCTGATTCTATATATCGCTGATCCAGTAGAACAATTAACCCCTCCTTTTGCAGAAGTCAGCCTTTATCCTGATGCTGTCCACTTTAACTGAGCTCTCAGCAGGACTAAATAGCCTCATGCGCAGCAGGCACCTCTAGCTCCCCACTCTCTTGGGCCCCTCAAAATCTTCATGTAGTCCAACATTTTCACCAAGCCTATCACATAGCATTGAGGGTTTAAAATAATAAAACAAGGACAGATGAGAAACATCACCTGAAGACTCACTTTAGCCTGTCATGGGATGAGTGGGAGCTTCAAACAAGCCCTGCCTTAGCCTCAGATTTTGTCAACAGTTTAAATTTAAAAAATCACTTTGGCCCGCAAGTTCTAAGGATGGCAAATCAGGTCTATTTATAAAAATGTATTATTTATTAAACAGACAAAATATAACAGACAAAAGATCTTACTCAGAATTACTTAATACACAGTATAAAAGTAAAGAACTACTAAAAGATTGCCACATAACATATAACACTGCATTATATCAACGTACCTATAGTTAAGCTAGCAAAAGAAACAGTATTGATTAGGAGCTGAATGTAACTTACTACTGAAATGATGATTATGTACACAGATTCCTTAACTTAACCCCTGGAGAGTAACTGCAAAGCAGGCATCCCTACTCATGGGAAAAGCTCCCATACACTTCCAGGAAAATGTATAAAAGATTTCTGCTTTGTGAAAGTTTGGTGTGGCTTTTGTAGTTTGTAAAGACAGTGTCTGTCAGTCAGAAATCCAACTTACCTTGCCAGATCACACTTTAACAGCAAGAGGTTTATTGGCAGTTGGGAGATGCCAGACCAGTGTTAACCCCATGGCACCAAAATAACTCACTACAAGACAGCTTGTCCTGTTTGAGATATCTGACTGGTTAATGAGATAAGTTCTTGTGGGGGTGAGATGTCTTGCTACAAGCCAAAATAGTTTTCTCTCTTTTGATATGACAAACCATTATGTACTTACTTGATCCATCACAAAGCCTTTCAGTTAGCTTTATTGATAAAGAACTCACACAGAACTGGATGTATCAGAGAAAAAAATAGCTTTTAAGTTTACCTTAGAAGCACAAGAACTTTGACATCTGAAGTAAGTGCTAGTGAAACTGATTAAGTGCTACTCTGTACTTTTCTGAAAGGCGCGGCAACTTTAGGGTTATTTCTTGGGCAAAATTCTTCTTCAGAAGAAAAGCTCTTGGGTAACTGAATATTTTAGACTCTAACATCAGATGTTTTCTATGATGTAAAGGCTTCTTAGGAAGAAGAGTGAATCAAAGTCAGGTCTGTACATTTCTTGCTGAATCTTAATGAGCAGATTGAGACTTCTGGAACATGAAAAGGGTAGTCCCTGAAGCCCAAATGAAAGAAGCTTTGGATTTAGAGAAGATTTTGATTAGATTTTCATACAGTGATTTAAAATTACTTGCATAATACAAAGAATGTGACAGGGTATAATGCAGTATGATTGCTGATGATAGGAGACTAGCAAACTGAGTCACAGAATGCTCAAATGCTTTAGGGAATTTAAGGCCAAGCTGAAGTAAAAAATATACCTTCTTGAAATTATCATATAACTCTAAGCTACAGGACACTCTGCCATATACATGTATAGAAATAATTTGACTTTTTCCTCCTGTAAGCTGACAGCTTATTGCATTCTTAGGATATAATATAGAAAAACTGCTTAAAGCTACTGAAGAAGGGGAAGTTTAAAAAGTTTTTAAACTTTTACAGGCATGGCATGCAATAACTCAAACATCATGGTGAAACAGCCCTTGAGCTCACTGGAGCATTTAATTTACTATGACTCAAAGCAGCTTTCCCGATCAGTATAGTGAAGAATGGATAAATCAACAATATACCTGAGAATGTGTACTAGCTGCTGAAAATGAACAGCCACAAAGCCAGGTACTAATTCTTATGGGTGAAGCTTGATGTATGCAGACTATGCTCAGCACTACAAACCTCCTATCCTTCTGTTATTCCACCTACTCCATGTTCATTAATAATTTGCACCATTTTTTATTTTTTCCTCAGCTGTCTGTATTAACACAACAGGCTACTACGCTTTTAAGAGATCTCTTCTTTTAATGATTGTTTTGCCTATGTAATCATGCAGAGTAAATCCTAGCATTTCTAAACACATAAAATTTTATTCCAGTATTATACAGTACTGCACAGTGGACAACAAAAAAACCATTCTTCAGATTGCTAGACCAATTGCCCAGAGGATTTTAAAAGAGTATTACGAATATCCATAAACTAGAAATCCAAGTTTCCACAGTAGAAATTATTTTAAGGTGTACTTACATGGGAATAAGACATAGAAGAAGGTATTGTATTAGAGGTACTGTATTTTCCAGTTCTACAGATAGACCGCAGTATCCCTGTACCATTGTTTTAGAACTTAGTATGTTAACTTGTTTAAACTGTACAATTTGATGGCAAAATAATGTATTTTTATTTTCAAAACAAAGTTATTAAAAAGCAGAAAAATAACTGGGGAGTTCTGAGTACTTTTCTTAAGGAAAAGATGCTTATATTGAATTTAGTCAGCATATATTATACACAGATTACGTTACTGTGAAGACATTCTGAAAGATCACATCCTTTGGATCAACAAAACAGAATGCAGTTCAAATGAAAAATATGGTTTTGTTAACATCCAGCTGTCTTATTTAACTCAGCTGTTAATTTGCTAAGGCCGAAAGAAACTTCTAGAGATCTTACCTTTGAAAGGTCAGATATACTTTTTCCCTTGCACTTAAATCATACACTTCAACCACACATAAAATAAGTGCAAAGACCTACTGCTGACATTTAAAAATAAAGTTTCTGGATGAGTTGAACATGAGAAAAGCTCACTTTAAACTATTGCATTGTGAAGATGAATTGAGAAATTAACCAATTTCTAATGAACTATGAACGTGTAACGAAGGCAAATTGCCAACGTTTGGAATTTGCAGTTAACAATTTTGTTAACTGAAGATAAAAGCTGGCACACAGACAATTTCAAGTTCTGAAGAAATTCCACTGAAAGGAGTCAGACTCCTGTGGGTCTCAAGGTAAACAGTTTCCTAATAGACTAAACCAGGATTGAAGTAGTCTGGTGAGCTGAATTCAAGGCAATACATTTTTCTTTACAATATCCAACCAGAAGTCTGATGTGGATCCAAACTGTAAAGCACATTAACTGATAGCAAACACAATCTCTGAATTGTGTGGGTTTTTTCTTCCCATTTTATTATTTTTTCTGTTCCAGAATGAAGTAACAAGCTGAGCAAAGGAACCATGACACATGAATTGCAGAACAAAGACTTACCAGAGAAAGATTTTCACATTTTCTCCTTCCTCAAAATATTCAATAAACAGGATAAATTACAGGAACCACTTTTAAATCACAATCAAAATTGTATACAGAAATGATGTCTAATGGAAAAATACAGTGGCTCTGCATGGTCCTAACAGATCTGGTGTCACTGACTGACATGGAGAACTAGGCCACTGCTATTTCTTCATCTCCAGGATTGCACTTCCTGGCCCCCGGTGTTTGGCACTGCATATGTTGCAGAACTGGACAGAAGATACCTAAATCAAAAATGAAAACAGGAATCTCTCAGAGAAATGTAGCCACATCAGAATGCATGAAGATGAATGAAAAGTGCTAATGCCCTTCTCAACATTACTGCTCACAGTCAGGCTGTTCCCCTATCAACATAGTCATGGACAGGTGAGGGAAGACAATATAGAAAAACATAGTAAGACAGGCTGTTCTGGAGTCAGAGGGTACAACTCACCACTCACTCCAAGGGCATTACCACCACCTGCCAGGAGAGTAAGGTCAAATTTCCTCCACACCAAAAATGAAAAGTACACAGTGAAAAGCATCACTGATTATCTTCATACATAAAGATGAGAGTAAAGTCACTTGGTCAGCTCCAATAACCACTGGATACCTTAGTCACAGCTCTGTCTTTGGAGAGTGCTCCACAGATTTCTGACAATTGAGATCAGTGCCCAAATACTGTCATTTGACATCAAATATGTATTTATTGTTACTCTGTTTAGCTCTGTGTGCGCTTTCTGCATGCACTATTTTCCTTTCAGTATGTCACCAATAACCAAATATCAGTAACATGACTGATCACCTAAGGTCACAAAATACCAGATAACAGGGGAAATTTGGCTCTTTTACATGCAGACACCCATGTATTCATACATACTGTCTATGAATATCTATCATATAATATCAATGTAACATTTAAAAATCCCACCTAACCAGTCACCTGCCCCAGAAAATTGAGAATGCTAGATAAATTTAAGACTATTTCTCACAATAAAATTTGTGGTAAATATTGAAGAAATATTTACTAGTTGTTGGGCTTTCTCGTACAAATGATCTAATACATTAAGCTTTTCATAACATACTTAAGTATACATGCTGTACCATATGCCTGCAAGCATTTTATTTACTTACAGAAGTGATTCACTAAAGCTATTTTTTCACTACATGTTAATTTTCAGACAGATGCAGAATCTTAAAAACTTAAATTTAATTTTCTATGTGATTTTTTTACCATTCAGATGCTTTTGTTCCTAAATTTAAACCCTGTTATATCTAGAAGTTACTTTTTTGCTTTGTGTTAATCGAAAAAACCAACCAACTCCCCCAAAAACTTAACAAGGAAAACATGTTTTCACCATAAGGATGATTACAAAGATATTTAAACATTCACTCTGAAATGACTGATTTTTGTCTTCCAGGTCAGAATAATTTAATATGGTTGACTTGAGAAAATACCTTTATTCTTGTCTTTGAGTATGTTTAATCAAAGTAAAAGCTGGAATGGAAAAGAACTAATTAAAAAATCAGACAGATTTTATTCCCTGTATGTGACAGAGCTGCATTACATATTCAGATTACAGAAGGTGATAAAATACTGTTCAAATAGCAGTGATTTCTTTCTACATTGGATGAACTTTAGTGGCAGTGTCCTTAGACTCCCTTTCCTTAGTCACATACTGCTATGTGGTATCATCACAAGTTATTACTGTAATCATATAATTCCTCATAGACCCATGCCCTTCTCTACAGCTGACAAAAGAAAATAATGTTTCACTTTATCTTCGCCAAAGGTGTCACATATATTAAGCTAATTTCTTACTGTGTTAGGAACGGGTAGGCACTCTTTGTGAAACATGTGTCTGCAGTGGAACACTACCACATTGAAGGATTTGGATGCATCTGGGAAACAGAAAAATAAATTCATCTCAACAGGGCAATGAAACAAATGATCTAGTGGCTACAGCAATATATGCCCACATTCTATTATACACAGAGAAACTTTAAGTAACATCTCTCAAAGTCGTTTCCAAATTATTCCGGCTCATTCATTGAAACCATGAAGAGTGATGGTTTCACGTAATGTGTGCTAGTGATGGAGTTACAAAACAATTTTATTCTGTGGCTTAAATGCTGTGTACCTTTCCACCAGGAATCTTTCATGTCAATATATGCTACATGCTAAATTTGGGTAGGGAGAACAGTAAAGTACCACCAAATAATTCAGCTGCTTTGAAGAAAAGTTAGCAGAAAAATTCTTGCACTAGTGTGAAGAGAACCAGAACACTGTGCAGTTCTAGTACCTGCACTGCACGCCATGATCCTGAAATTTGGCAACAAGCTGCCCAGGTGCGTGATGTGGGTTTTCATTCCCACATGAATATTTAGCCTAATTAGAACCCTAAATACAACATCCACATATCTAAAGAATAACCATCTTATTCATGAACATCATTAGCATTCTACTTTTTTCCTCAACACATATACCTCAAAGCACTAGCACACTCAACTCTGACAGATCTTCCTGGTCTGTATGTTGCTGCATGTGATCCCAGTATAGTTGTTTTTATTTATTTATTTAAGTGAAAAATGGTAGAAACCAGATAAACTGTAACTGATTCTATTGGGCTATTAACATTCAGAAAACAAACAAAGGTCTGCACATATGCTTCATCTAATATATATTCTTGTTTGAACATGCCAGAACAGACATTCTCTTAGTAAAATTACTTCTTTTTAAGACACCCAACAACTACATTGATATTTCTGGACTATAGTTGCCTTGCAGAGCATACATCTCAAAAATAACATCCTGAATTTCTAGTTTGAAAACTAACTTTAGAAGGTGTTTTAAAGCTAGTTGGTTTTAAGATGTTTCAAACATGGCAGCCATGACTGAAGCCAAGAACTCTCCATCATTCAGACAAAAAGTACATTCCATAAACTTTTATAATCTACAAGTTCAGTCTAAATCATCCAACAGAGGTGGACAAGATTTGGTGGCAGCACCTTAGTTTTGTGGTTCTATTACTCTTTGAGAATACGTATGTTGATGGAATTAAAGTTGCCTTGAATTCCATGTATTCAAAACAGAAAACAAGGAAGTCAAAGTTGAATAAGAAAGAATATCTGTGTTTACTGCAACAAAAAATGTCCAGTTAGACTCCACTCTTATGTCACAATTCAAAAGCAAGCTTTGCATGGGAGATTGAAATTTATACAGTGATCACCAAGGGAGATTACACATTTTTATGAATAAATGCAAACAGTAGTTCCTCTTAAAATATTAATAAAAAAATTTTACAACCTCTTCTTTTTCTAGAAAAGCATCCTACCTGAAGGAAGTATTGGAGACAGACATGATTCACAGATATTCTCCTCTGAAAAACAAAACAGAAGAAAACTAAGAACAGCTTTGTTAACAAACTCCATGCTTACTTTTTTATAAAGCAGGCATGAACATACTGCTATTACAGAAATGGAGCTTGGTCTTAAAGCATTTACTTAAGATGCCTAACAGAATGTATTAAAAATTGAAGAGCAATACTGAAGTAGCATTTCTAATACCAACACGATAAATATTTAGATCTGATGATGGTAGAACTGCAGGACTGAGGCTGTTTAGGATCAGTGCTGTAGAGACAAAAGGCAAACTGAAAAAAGGAGCATGGGACGGGCGGCTGTTAACTCTGCAGCATTTTGAAGAAGAAGCTCTGGTACTCTGTTCTGTCAGCTTTTGTCTCTTGCTATTAACACTCAGCTGGTGTGAATTACAGTGCTGCTCACATGCATCATTAGCACCTTGCAAAATATTTTCAACTCTTTCTGACAACCACCTTGTAGCTTTTGCTTTGGTTGCAGATTATTATCATCTGACTGTCCATGTTAACACCAAACAACATTTTCACCTTTACAGACAAACTGCAGGACACAATACATTACTGGCTATGCAGAGATTGATCAAGAGAAACAGCTGCACGCTGGGTCTTGTAGTTTTTGAGATACAAGTAGCTCCTTTGCAAAGGAGAAAAGCATCCATTCTACTACACTATACAGATAAAGTTAAAAAAACTTGGGCTTTTGGGCAGCTTCCAAAGCAGACAGTCAGGGGGTATATAAACCAAGCAATAGTGTTTAAAACGTTGAAAGTCATCACGTTTCCTCTGTACCCACCATCCACTAGAACACCCTTCATCTGAGTTCGATGCATTTTCTTCAATAAAGAAAGAGAATCAGCAACGAGTATCTTTTTGCAGCCTTCCCGCAGCAAGATCTGTTGGTGCAAAGAACAAAAGAGACAGTGGTTGTTGAACAGATGGGCATATCAACTATCTTGACAAATCACCACTGTGTTTCTCTGCTGCCACAGTGAGTGCAAGGAATGTTTAAGACTTTTCAAGGTATTATAAAGGAGGCAAAGGAGGAGCCCATTGTTGCCATCACCTCTACCTAAATGAAAAGCCCACAATAAAAAACTCCAAAACCCCACAAAACAAAAACAAACGTCAAGAAATAAAATCCTTTACAAAGATACTGTTATCATAAATTATGAATGTCTTTCCATGGTGGTGTTAACAAATTACAACAGTGAGGAATTTTTAAAGTGCCCCTCAGAATTAATTTTCAAACCATTTCAAAACTTCTACCTATCTTCCCTGTCTTCTTCAGAAAAGATACTTGATAATCATAAAACCTTCGTAAACACAGCAATTCAAAATATATTTTGTTCAAACACATATCCTGCTGAGGTGTCATTCAATAAACAGTATTAAAGGTTGATGCAACTAACCAAAGATCCCTAGTTCATTCCTCTTTAGCAAAAGTCTCAGCTCCCTTTTGGCTTATTTGGTATTTTTCATTAGATTGATGTGTCATTGCCTGAAACTGTTTTGAAACACAGAAGAAGCAAGGGCATAAAAATTATACAGAGCGTTATTTCACCACACTTAATGAAGCAAGTATGGAAATATGACAAACCCAAATAACTCTTTTGGAATTTTTTCTTCCTCCTCACAAACTGATGTTTGGAAATTTGTTTTCCAAGACAACAATTCCTTTGAAAAGTGCTTTCCAAAGATACTCACAGTCAATTATAATGGGACCAACCCTACTAAAAGAGAGGTATAAAGAAGCAATGTTCTTTCCTTTCTTCTGATCGTTTGTATTACAGGAGATATTGAGCATTCTAAGATAGTGCAAGATACAGCGAATGCAAATACCTAAGAAGAAATGCAGTAACAGATTTTACATCCAGGTGGACACTGTCCAAAACTCTACCTTTTTACATACACATTGTGAAGTAATAAGGACACACTGCTAAGAATGATATGCAGATAAGACTGCAAATCTGAAGTACATTAAAAAAATTAACACTGAGTAACACTATGAGCATTTAAAATTGGGCATATCAATGGGTGAATGACACTTGCCCATCATTGGAGACATAAAGCTATAAAACATTGCAGAGCACCAGCAACTGAATGCAGATCTACAAGACAAACATTTAGAAAATTAATCATTTTTATCTGTTCATAATCTCAGGAAAAATCTGGCTATGTCTTTCCCCTGCCAACTCTATCCAAAGGCAACAAAGAATGTAAAATTTTGTTCTAAATAAAGTAAAATGTTGCTAGGTTTGAAAAAAAGATAAGAAACTTTTAGCAAGGACAACTGAATGAGACTATGTTTCAGAAAGAGTGCTTACCTGATTCAAACTATTCTCAATCAACAAATTATATTCCAAAAATAAGTACATAACTTGGAGGGGATGAGGTCTTGGCTATATACTAGAGTTTTTGCTAAGTGCACTCAGCATAGACAGATGAACTCTTCCCCCCACCACGTTGAAGTAAAAGGAGTAAAACAAGCATAGAGTTATAGAATATCCTGATCTGGAAGGGACCCACAAGGATCATCAAGTACCACTCCTGGCCCTGCAGAGGACAGCACCAAGAATCACATCATGTGCCTGTGAACACTGTCCAAATGTTTCTTGAACTCTGACAACCTTGGTGCTGTGACCATGTTAAATGAAAGGAGCAGAACAAAGATACAACGGGAAGATGGAAGTGTATCTTAGCATTTTCTAATTAAAATACAGTGTGCCAATAGGAAAAATTCATTAAAAAGAAAGAAAAATGAAGAGAGAAACAAAAGACATCACTATGTCACCAGAAAACCTCAATACTATTTGATGCCTTAAAACCCAGTGAGTAACAGAAATACCTGATAAAACATATCTTTTAAGAAATATGCACTATCTTTCTCCTGTTATTTAAACAGCACTAAGATCTTTCCATACCACATTTAATGACTGTCAGACCTTATTTTGCTAGAAATGGAATACAGTAGGCAGCTATTATTATATAAAAGGAAAAATCACAATGCATAATGTAAAATGTCAATTCTCAAGGTAATAAATCTCAACACTTCTGTAGAAATTGATTTGAAGTCCTCAAAGATGGATAATTTAAGAGTTATAGAAACAAAGGAGAGGGAATTTGGAGTCTAGAGAGAGGGAGCTTCATTAAAAGGGGGGAGAAGTAGGTAACTGTGCACCCTAAGATTAGGTTGAACTAGTTAAAACTGACATTGGGCATAAATCTGTAATGAAACCACTTTCCAAGAAGAAACAGAATTGAGGATGAAACTGAATTTTATTTATCCTTTGAAAGTATATAATTGTAAGCACAAGCAGGACAGCATCATGCACCTACAGAAACAAGTTTTGTGCAGAAATAATGCTTTTCATGAAATTAACGAAAACTGCTAAAACCAAAACAGCTATTGCAAAAAATAGTTCGTTTTCTGGCTATATTAGGGAAGATATTAGGCATAAACCCTTCTGTTTAATTAAAACAGTCTTGATTTACAAATGCCTAATATTATCTTTAAAGAAAAGCACTGCAGTATGCAGGTAATTTGAAAGGGTATATTCAAGGCTCTGGGAATAAATTCAGGCCTTGATTCAGCTTAACCCTCAAACAAGTCCAACTTTCTCAAGGCCAGTTAACCAAATTCTTTCAAATAGCATCACTACCACAGTTAAAAGCACATCATTTTTAATCTTTACAGAGAAAAGGCACATGTCCCCCTGTGCAAGCTGCCACCTGCCCTCTAGTGCCTCCAAGGTGTCTCAACAGCATTTTTAGTTACGTTCAGGAGCATAACCTAACAATTTTTCCAGATGCTGTTTCAAGCAGCATTCATTGGATTATCATTGGGTTCTGCTAGTTCATAAACTCTATTATGAATGGATAGATGTGGATTCTGTGAATGGATCAATGTCTGTTACCCATCAGAGTTACAGCAGGTTCAAGCAAAGTGCAAACTAGTAAGTCAATGTTTGAGTAAAATGGCTAATCCACAAAATCTATAGTACTATATCTAAACAAATTGCTTCTGTATTTTAAAGCTAGGGGAAAAGGAATCTTAGAATACCAACATCTTTCAAAGATTACGTCAAGTCTTACGAATGACACAGAAAGGGTGAAAAATGAAGCATTTCTTTCTAAAACAAGGGAGGTATTTAAGCTTCTTCCAATACCACAAGCATTTCCTACATTTCATTCAGATATAAACCAAAGCTGAAAAGACACCTATTTGATACATTTGGAAAACATAACAAGCTTATAATTAACTCACAAGTCTACAAATAAGGGGATTTTTCTACCAGCCTTCTTTGTGAGATGTGTGATACAATGCTTTAGAAACCCGGAGAATGGTGATTTATTTGCACTTAAATAAAAATAGCACTAGGAATGTGTAATTCTAATAAGTAAGCTGGTTTCTCTTTAAGCCAACATGTCTAATTTGTCCATAAATTTATGGCAGCAACAAAGTAGATTTCAGAAGCAATAAAAAAGCTTCAGACTACACTTTATTTGATAAATGCTCCTATTAAAATTCAAAGAACTATAACTTTGTCCTCATTGTCTATGTCTTCATAACTTTGTTGTTTGTGAATGTTACTGTGTATAAACACTAAAATCAGTATTATTTCAGCAGTAAATAAACTTCCATCACTACAATCACACAGTGTCACTTGATTATGTACTATGGTTTTAATACATGAACTCAAACGATGACAAAGAGAAAAAAAAAACAAAATAAATCATCCTCAGGGGTGAAGAAATAAAAAAAAATCACTTCAAGTTTTAATCCCAATTCAGAAAACCACTTAAACGAGCACTTAAATAGTTCCCTGCTTAGGGGAATAGTTAGGAGTGTGCTCAGTTTTAAGTTCATGGCAGAATTGCATTTCCTGAAGTTGGAAAATAAAAATGGGTATTCTAGAAGTCAGGTTAATAGATCCCTACTTGTAAAGCAGAGCTGTAATGTCAGAGCAAAAAGCAAATTAGTAGTATTTACTTGAAATAGTAGCCTAAGAAAAAAGCTGTACATGATCTATGTTTTATTTTTGCCCAAAGAATGCCTAATTCTGCATTAGTGCTATGCTTGGTTGGTTGGTAGTGATCAGATTTTAAACGTTAACCACAGAGCTGAGGTGAGCTTAGAGTAGCATATAGAGCAGTCACAGCAGTTCATCCAGTGGGTGGCAATTTGTTAAAGTGAAGCAATCAGTCTGCAATCTGCCAACATTAATAAAAATTATTCAAGGAAGAGTCCATATTAAAAAAAATATTTACAACAACAAAATTTGCATTAGTAGACTTTCTTATTGGATTCTCTAATGCATACTGTGAGTCACACATACTTTGGCAGCCACTCAGTTTGATTTACTTGGTTTTGCTGGGATGGAAAGAACGGTTTTCAAAAAGACAAAGTCTGTCAGAGGCACCGCTTTTAACTCCTTCCCATATTTCAAATCACACCTAAGTTTACTCGTATGGAAACTCAAGAGCATAAAAGGAAATTTGCATTTGCATGCTTACATGAGCATAAAACAATCTTACCAGGGCTTGCAAAAGGAGCCCATAATTAAACAACATAATGGCACAGTGGTAACATCTTTTGGGAAGCCAACATTCTGAAAAGACCAGCACAGTTTTTGTGTTAGGCAGTGACTTGCAAGTCAAGCAGCAGGTTCTCTTTTCACCTGCACTCCTCCATGGATCTTAGCACAAGATTCTTTTTGCCTTTGAAAATGAGAACAATAAAACTTACATGCATACAGAGCTCAAGATCCAAAAAGATGAAGTTATAGAAAATCCTAGCCAATGAAATTTGTATTTCTGAATGAGTTCTAAATGTCTGGTATGTTTCATGCTACATATCAGGAGGTTTCTACCAAAAGGCAGAGTTGTGCCAGTCCAGAATAAAGGCCATTGACTTCTCAGCATGAACCTACACAACATGTGCAGAGGTATGACCAGGCATCATACAAACACACCAAAGACTAGTTTTAAAACAGCTAATGAGGCAGCAATAACAGTTCCACTAGGGCAGAACTTTACTCAGCAAGGAGAGGCTGCTTAGACATTCAGCTGAAGTCCCAGCCATGTCCTGAAGCACATGCTGAATGCAGAAACAGTCCCTCTATAAAATTTAAGCTTGCCAATTGGCTACTTAGGCGAATGTGCAAGACCAGCAATGACTTCTAAATTTCAATGTAGATACACCATCTGTTCATAAACAGTGCACTTTACATTGCCAGTAACACTTAAAGAACAGACTTATTTTAAACTATAACTTACAGTTCTCTAACGAAATATTGCCCTTTTTTTGGCTATACTTTTTCTATCATACAAGCAAGCCAAGCACAAATTACATTAAGCTTCCCTAATTTGCATTACCTCTATGAAATCTAAATTTTAGCCCTAGAGCTATCCAACTTTACTTCAAAATCAATTAATTTGAAATCCATTAATTATTTCGATGCTAACAGCAAATCATTTTAGATATCATTCTCAAGGTTAAATACATCCTTTTAATCCAAAAGTAATTCTGTTAAAAGGTATTTGAAGAAAAAATTATACTTCCATCCCCGAAATAAAACCAAATGATGTCATCAGCTTTGTCTGAAGCCACGCAATATACTCTGTATATGTGTAAAGCTAAAGCTATGCTTACAGCACTTTCTCAGTCTGCCTGCAAACGCAACAAATATTACATTTTGTTTTCATGAGAATGCAGGAACAGGAGGATCAATGGTGGTACTGACAGCAGTAAGATTAACATGCAACTGCTGAAATGCAGCATGGTATTTAGCTAGCACCATTTTGGAAGGATACTAGCACACGATGAAGTCACAACCTGGAAGTAATGTTAAACATGCATTATATGCAGACATGTATCTATTTATCTGGGGAGGTTCTTTGCATATAAAAAGAGTCGGGAGATGAAGAAATGTAAAATGCTACTTCGAAATAGCCAAGGTCGTATAATGGAAAAGTCTTAGAAAGGCTTAAACCCTGCCCTGAAGAGAGATAGGGGCTTTTATTGGCCTGGCAAGACACCAACCGTGACCGTAATGTAACCATCAGCCCATCTATTTGCTCAAAATGTTGAAAGACTAATAGCAGATGTGGAACAAATGTTTGAGGCTCAGAAAATTGAAGTTTCATCTGCCTACTGAGCTGTGTTTTCTTGGACTCTGCATAGTCACACTGGAGGCATTCAAACTCCTCTGTAGCTTTCATCCAGTAGAGAGATGCAGAACACCACGACAGAGAATTCAAGTTTGGGACTCCTTTTGTAGCAGGGAGATTTAAAACATGCAATGCAATACACTCTGCTGGCTACTTTCAGGGAACACTGGAGGGTATGCTTCTTGAAACTTCTTACAAACGCATGTCAGAACCAACCACGCAGGGGACTGCACATATCTGTATAATTATGCTGGGATAAGAACTCCCATAATCCAGCAAACAGTCCTTCTTTTTTTAAATGCATAAACAGCAACACATGCACAGAATATTCTGAGTTGGAAGGGGCATTGATTCCAGCTCTCAAGTGAATGCGTAATACAGGGATCGAACCCACAACCTTGGCATTATTAGCACCATGCTCTAACCAACTGATTCTGAACCATTGACATGAATTTGATCTTAAAAGTTCATCTTCCTTCAGTTTGTATGACACTTAATATATGGCTCTAACACCTGGTGAATGTTTCAGCGAGGGCATGTTGCATTCTGCCACCATTCTCCCTCTGCATTTATGTGAAAGAATGAAAAGTACTCGTCATGAAACTTTCCAATATTGGACAGTTGGCAGTGTAAAATCACTCAAGATGCTTCCATTTCTACTTACCCATCAGGCTTATGACAGTATGAAAGACATTTAGAAGGGCTAGAAGCCATCAAGAGATCTTGGCAAATTTCTACTGTTTCTGTCATAGTTTCGTACCGGCCCACAGTGTCCATGACTGATGACTGAACAAACCATGACAGCAATTTCTTGTGCTGTTCAGTGGCAAAGAGGTTTTGCTGTCTCTCTGAAAATTAGTATCCCATAAAGAATACAACATCTACCTGCAAGTTGTAGTCCTGAAGAATTTTCACTAGTGAGTCTCTCAAATTAGGAATCTCCATGCCTTCCTTAATGCGGTGGATCAAAAGAATAGGATCAACATGGGTTCCAATATTGTTCAACAAACCAGTAATAAAAGCTGTGAAAACCAAGAGGCAAAGAAATTAAGAAAAACAATCCAGCAAAGTACCTGATTAAAGGATACTTTGGTGACAAGCTACAGGATTTGGCTTATTCCTTGACAGTTCTCTATTTAGTGAAAACACTAAGTCTCTTTTACAGTCTTTGTACGTTTCTTGCAGTTGTATTTACTTGAATACAGGCCTTCGGGGAAGTGAGGAAGATACAGTTTGGTAATTTACACAACTTCCAGCATATTCAGCAGAGTGGTAACTGAGTCTCCAGCACAAACTCACAAGTAAATAATGCATTTTGATTCAATAAAAAGAGCACTCAAACAAATAGAGTGAGAAAATTAACTACTTTTTGTGGTAATTCCATTCCCAGTTCCAGGGTTTAAAAACAGATTTTCAAGCACCTAACCTAATCTCAGTGTGTTTCTAAACATTGGTGAGAGTGACACGATGGAAGTCTTTTGCTTTTTGAAAAGCATCTGGCTAAAAAAACCACTAGAATGATGACTCAAGGCTGTGTTTTTTCTTCAACCCCCCACAACTGAAGAATATCACTAGAATTGCTCTGCATATAGGCAGAAACTGTAACATATAGGAACTGAGAGAATTCTGTATGCTTTGAATCCCTTTTGCTCTAAAGATGTCACGGATTGTAGCATCACTTTTGGTGATGCATTCAAGTATGGGTAATTTGAGAATGCCATTCTTCTCAAGGATTAACAGATTCTGGTCACTTCTTCCTGTTAAAATTAGCAGCCAAGGGATGAAAATATATGTATTCTGACACTAATTCAACAAGACTTTCAATCGCCCAGAAAAGAGGTCCCAAGAGAGACTTTAAAGTCTTGATTTAAAGCCCCAGAAGAGGTTGCAAAAACTAATGGAGTAGATAGTTAAGAAAATTCTCTATTTTCTTAGTCATTTGAACTTATTTGAATTAGCCTCCCTCACAACACTGATGCTTATGTTTCTGAGTCCACCCTTTTAACTTGGAGTAGCTATTCATATAATGGATGAAAGGCAAAATGCACTCATTATTACCAATCTTACCTTTGTAACCCAGAAACAAAATAAATTAGTTGTTTTACTGAGGGGAAGAAAGGTGTAGGCTCTTCATTTTCAGAATTTCGAAGGGAAGCAGTTTTAATAACACAGTACACAACATCCTCATCAAGCCAGCACACTATGTTTTGAGGCTGTCTAAAAATAAAGTCTCATTCTGCTAAACTAAAAGCAATACTCTACCCTTGATTTGTCATTAAGGACATAACTGTGCAGAGCTTATTCAATGTTAAGCCTCCAAGTATTCATTGTGTAGCATACCCTCATGCTGCCTTACTGCAAGTTTTTATGGACAGTAGGACAGCTATGTTGTAGTTCACAAACCAGAACATCTCCCTGACCATACATAAACACCTTCTCTAACATACACATGAATAATTCAATCCTTCAATTGCAGTAGCATTCCACACATGCAAGGCTTCCCAGAAACTATCCCACTTACGTGGTTTGTCAATAGAATATAAAATGAGATCTTCCCAAAGTTCTCCATCATCTTGTTCCTTGGCAAATTCAATAGCTTTATCTACATCTTGCAATTCTTCCATTATCATCTTCAAGGCACTGCGGCTATTACCCATTCTGCCTGGAAGGAAAAATAAGTAAAAGAGATTATAAATGCTAATTGCTTATCAGTGTTCAGTGCTCTTTCAGTATGAGTTTTATAAGTGTGAAGTTGATGCAAACTAATTCAACTAAGACCAAATCTAGTCCATTCAGATGTAGGAATGCAAATCAGTGTAGTCTGAACAAGTGCTTGGAGCAGTTTGCTGGACTCGGACCTGGAGGCTTTCTCAAGGATGCGTTGGGTCATATGTGGGGTTCTGAACTGCAGCAACACCTAACATGAGGGGGAGTGTGTGTATGTGTATGGACATAAACCGTAACATGAAACACCAGCTTCAAGAGCCCACATGGGCCCTCTTAATTTGTAGTAAGTATAGTGCAGCATACACTCATGAAAAATAAGAGGAAACAGGAAGAAGTAGCAGAAATTACGAACTATTCTTTAAATAAATTCATTTGTAAATCCTACTCTCCACTGAAATGGTCCACAAAATATTCTTCTTACTAAACCACAGATTGTTTAAAAAAATGCTTACTATTCTGTTCATGACTAATACATAAACATACATGTAAGTGTTCTGATGCCTCTCACTCAGAGGTAGAATTCTTAGCAAGCTGAAGGAGTTAATTTACAATTAATTTTATGGAAAAAAAACCATAGAAAGCAATATAAGCAAATCTTTCACGTTAGCAAAAGATAATACTAAGCTTCTGAGATATACTCAGAATAAAACATTTGTTTAATTTCTCCTCTCTTTTCAAAACCAACAGTATTGCTCATCTCTTGGAGATTGTATCAAAAATACCTCCCTGCCCAACTTGTTCTCCATAGCCTATGCAACACTTCCAGAACCCCGGAAGAACACCAAGTAAGAAAAACAGTAACACAATATATTAAGACGTCATATCCATCCAGTGCTTTGTTTTATTTTCCAGATCATGTTCTTTGGTTGTACTGACTGCATACCAACTTTGTCTCTGTGAAAGTATGTTAAATGATATTAGACAATATATTTTAACACCATACTTTATTACAAGTTGAAAAGTGGTGTAATTTATCACAGTTATTTTTTCTGAGTTACTTACTCAGAAGATAGACTGTCTCTTCTACAAAGTTCCTCTGCTGGCAGATCTCAAGAGCCTTGAATTTAAGGGAAGAGAGGAGAGAAGAGAATACAGGAAACCATGTAACATGAAATTTTATTGATCACAGCAACAGGCTTAAAGAGATTTTTCCACAGAGTTACATTATTCATTTTGACAGGAACACAGCTTCCATAATAAGCACTGTCAGGTCCTCTGGCCTTAATTAAGAAGACAAAGTCCATGACTTCCATGATTCTTTTTAGAATTCTTCTCTGACACTGAATAAATCTGGGGACAGGTACTTCAGTCTGGACTACGTCAATTTCTGCCTTTAATTCTACTGGCAACTTCTTCATTCTGCCTCCAAAAGTTGGTTAATACAAAATATTAAGGTTATGTGCTGTCAAGACTTGCTTCCTGTGGGTGGACTTATGTGGTCTCTAGTGATGGAAGTCTGCTTGACATTCATTAACAACACAAGGCTGAAGATCTCCTCAGGGTAATGAAAATGGTTTCAGGAGAGAGAGTGCCCTCCAAATTTTGTACCAAGAAGACAATGCAAAAATAACAAATATGAACGAATATGGAGGAAGCATTTCTTGTAAATTTGGTTTAAAGACCTGAGGGCTAAGTATCATTAGCAGCTACAGACTCTGTGTGTAGCTGGAAACGAGCACAGTTATCAAAATTACCAAACTGATTACCAACGAGTTTGTAGTAAAAAGAAATCAGCAGGGCTGGTATGCCATGAACAATGCCATGTCTGTCTCCGATTTGGAAACAGAAAGCAAGCTCAAGATTCACAGCATGCCTGTAAAGACAACTGTTCACCAATAAAGACTTCCACACTTGGAAATCAAAACTTTAAATACATGAAGTACAGCTACAACCGAAGATGTAGGTAGGAATTAATTTTTCCTTCCAATTCTCCTTATTTCAGATGGGTTACCATGAAGATTAGAGATATGGACAATGAATGTTGGGCTAGCGGTAAGTGAATTACCAACCAGATACTTCAGGTGAATGAAGGTATGAATAATACTAGTAAGTTATATACACAGCTGACAGCCTTCTTTTTCCTCTCCACTTAGAAGGTAAACTACAAAGCCCCAGGTATTCAGGAGTTGCAGATGCTGCACATTTCCTGATTGTCATGCTCCCTCTACAGGAAAACAGGAAACATTCCTACTTCTCTTCCAGCTCATTTTTAAAATGTTTGCTAAACTGCACCTGAATAAAAGTGATTTACTTCTAGACAGCACAAATGATTTCTTCTTGATGAGTTTATAATTTCATCAGAGCAATAATAAGAGTGGATTTTTTCAAAAAGAAATTGCTTTTTGCAATTTATACACTGTGTTGGAACTTGCTTAACAGGAACTGAAAATATTGGTATATGGGAAATTCTTAGTCCCCTTTTCATTTTCTTAGAAGAATGATCTGGATGTCAGAAGAAGTATTACTATATGACATGCATGGTAGAAAGTATAATTACAGAATTAGTAGTAGTATCTTTTCCTCTCTTCCTTAGCTTCTTACTGAAAAATGTTAACATTTTAACATTAAGGTTAGAATAGCACATTTTTTCTAACATCCTTCTCTCGACTTTGGTGATTACTGCACCACACCTTCCAGAAGCTGATGGGTCTCTGACCTATTCTCTCTCATAGCTCATATCTTCAGCAAAGCACTGCCAGCAATGGGCATTGGTTTCACACAGCACTTTCCTGCACCACCTGTCACTAAAGATAGGAGGCTGGATGTACAGTAACAAAAACTAATTTGCCTCAAGATTAAAAAAAATGCTATTAAGGTTTTATACATAAACACATGATCACATGAGTAATATATAAGGCAGAAACTAAGAATCAGAAAGTTAAAAACAAGTAAGCCAATATTGTAGATGAAAGTTTCTGGCTGGAAACCTCTCAGTCTCACTGCCTAAAGTAGTCAATCTAGTTTCAGGTAATGGTTTCACCAAATCCCAATTCTCCAATCCTAAGAAAGTATTTTCCAGTAGACAAAAACATGAAAAACAAGAGAGGTACCAGGAATAGTACTGTTTTTCTTTGGAATGTTAACCATGTAAAATACAATATTCAATATTACACTTGAAAACTACTGCACTGTGTCATCATTATAGCTGTATATGGATGGGCATCCTTTCACAAGGTCTGCTCTGCTCAGCCATTAACAGCAATGAATACAAATAATAAAATACTGACCCATCTAAATAAGAGAACTTAGAATTTCCGTTCGTTTCACATTAATTCATGCAGGGGAAACAACTCAAGATTGGCCTTACCTTTATGCATTTTGTAATTTGACAAGAAAGAGCAAGGAAGGAAAATAGAAAAATAATATAAAAATATTAAAAGGTGGAAACTCTGTAAAACCCGAAGTGTATTAGCCAAAGTACAAAGACAAAATACTTTTAGCCCTGTTAGTTCAGTGACTTATATTGTGTATAGTATTCAAGAGAAACTTATGGCCTTAGAATAAAAAGATAGAAAAACTACAGTTACAGCTACGGATTTTTCGAGATCTAACACTGACAGCTCCTAGATTTGGCAAAATGATTGTCAATTTCTTGCAACCATAACCTACTGTTCAGTCAGGCTAAGCACTGATGAGTAGATATGCTGCAGCTACGCATCAAGTGTGAATTCAGAACTTCTGCATAAAAAATGCCCATCAATTCCTGCCATGTGATCTGAGAGAGGAAAGTCTCAGCTGTCATCAGCTCTGCAAACCAAACTGCAGATGATGGACACAAACTCAAAGGATCCCTCATATTGGCAGTAGAGGGCAGTACCAGACACAGCTAGAAATTCACAAGACTACAAGCTACAGACCAGACATAAACATCAAGGACCTGTGCTTAGATTTTTGGGGCTTACCTTCTCCAGTGGGCAGTGTGTGCTGTCTCTGAGAAATGGTAGTAAGTTTGGTCGATCATATTCAGCATAAAGGCTGATCTGTTTCTCATGATATTGTTGGCCTTTATGGTGGTCTCTTTTGAAAAGCTTGTGCAAATACTAGGAATGAAAAAAGAATCAGAATTCAAACCCACTTATTCAATATTATTAATGGAATAATAGAAACTCCTGAGTTGGAAGGAAACCACACAGATAAACAAATTCCAGCTCCAGGCCCTGCACAAGACGGCCCCAGGAATCACACCATTTGTCTGAGGGCATTGTCCAAATGCTTCTTGAACTCACACAGGCTTGATGCTGTGACCACTCCCCTGGAGTGGGAGCCTGTTCCAGTGCCCAGCACCCAGTAAGCAAAGCTTTTCCTAACATCTAACCTAAACCTCCCCTGACACAGCTTCATGCTGTTCCCTTGGGTCCTGTCACTGGTCACCAGAGAAGACATCAGTGCCTGCCTTGACGCTTCCCTTGTGAGGAAGGTGTAAATAGCTGCGAGGACTCCCCTCAGTCTCCTCTTCTCCAGGCTGAACAAGCCAAGTGATCTCAGCTGCTCTTTGTATGGCTTCCCGTCTAGACCATTCACCATCTTCGCTGCCTTCCTCTGTATGCATCCATTCTGTAAACTGACAGTCTGTCTGTTGCCTTTGCAAAGCTCTTGGGCTGTGGACTGCACTTTTCATAGATCTGCTTCCCATAATCAGATCTCTAACCCATAAATCACCTCTCCACCAGATGAATACCTGAGCCCTATCTGTAACCAGCAGCAAGTTAAACTTCCCTCCCTAATACAGCCCAAGCCCACAGCCACGTATTTACTCCACTGACAGCATGTTCAAACCAAAGAGGAGCTTTTGGAATAGCAGTGTGGAGCCATAAGCCTTACAGTGATACTGTAATTCTGTACAAACAAGAACAATCCGACAGTGTATAGAAGTTACAGCTCCAGAAAGACAAGCAATTCACTTTCTCTGTGGATCAGCAGAACATTGTAGAGCTGCACCCACCAACCAACCCCATTTTTGGGTAGGGAAAAAGGAGGAATAAAAGCAAGAAGTAATTGACCAGAAAAGACAAATGCCTACAATGCGATAAGGAGGAGTATGTTAATAAGCACGCAGTATGTTATCAAATTCTCACAGGTAGACGTTTTAAGATCATTTAACTACTGTAAAGATGCTAAGGGCATGCTAAAGGGCAAATTGGCAGAAGTAGCCACTTTGGCTCTGATGATTTATGACATTTCAGTGTCAGTTGCACTTTGACAAAATAAACACACCTGTAAAAGATACGTCCAGCAAAGAGTTTATTCAGCTCAACTTGAAATCAACAGAATATAGGAATACTTACCACGTGCTGTAACTCAGGCCTGTTTTCTAATTCTTCGACAACTCTGTCAATCTGAAAGAAAACAAACCTGCGATAAACATTACATTTGCAAGACTGAAAGAAGGGCAGGTAATACAAGCTAGCATTGGACTGCCATGCCATGAATTTTTTATACTCACAGAAATTTTATCTTCATTATCCAAAAGCATGTCTACCGCTTTCTACAACAGAGAAAGAGAACTCAAGTAGGAAACACGTACACACATTTTCTCACACTCTATATAGTATTATGCTTATTCACTGATGGGTGCCAGATGAATATTGTAAACCTACTCTTTTCAGCAACAGAAATTCAGAGAGCAATTTACATAACATCAGCATACCCTGACAGGACAGCATTACAGTATTCTTCCAGAATACTTCTCCTGTTTCCTCACTAATAGCAATAAATGCTGTGCACGTACACTGCAGGTGAAGTATGCCCACTGAATCATTGCCAGTCACAAAAAGCCACTGTCAAACAATGTAGAAATACTATTTGTTCCATTGCAAAAGGGAACTGCAAGGTGATGGCTAAGTAAGAAACATACAATTCAACCTGCCTTACAACTGGATTCTTCCAAACTACCTGTACACCAATACCATTAATCAAGCAGACAAGACCACTTAAGCCAAGTGGCCACCAGGTTTCAGGTTCTGCTTCCTCTTTCAAGAGCAAACTTTTGCTTCACTGTCAAAAAATACCAAACCACAGATTCCTGATATGACTTATTCTATTGGATTAAAAAAAATTACACTTTTTTTTTTCTCCATGTAGTTTAGAATTGGCATACTAAAGATGATCACCTACAGTAGAGATGGCTCCATATTTTAGCTATAGTGCTTAAACAACTATTGCACGGAAAAAAGAGCAGATCCACTTGCACGGAAAAAAGAGCAGATCCACTTGGTTATCTTCCCAGTGATCATACCAAAACTCATTTTCTAGGGTTTTATAGCCAGCTGGAAAGAAAGAAGGTAGAATTCTGCATGGAATAAACACTTCTGATTTTTGGAATTTAGGTTAATAACCTTGCAAACTTTCAGTAGCAGATTAATTGACTATGGTGAAAGGAAAGTGGCAAGTACATTTAATATATGCCTAAATAAATTCACTATCTCCTTTCTTTGACTTACTAATACCATTATTTGATTCAAAATACAGAAGGAATAACATGGTGGAATAATACTCTGTGTGAAATGATATTTAATATTGTGACTGGAGAATCACAACAATGACCTCGAATCTAGCACTCTTCTCACTGAGAGTGACAAATGGAAATGGAAAGGTAACAGAAATGGAAATACGAAGGAAAAAAATAAACCTTGCATCAGTTATTTTGCAGTCTAGGCAAACAATCTTCCTTATCTACGAATGTATCCAGATGCAGCAAACACAATCTCTGCCTCAACATTATCTTTAGCTCCTTTATTTTTAATCTGTTAAAATATATCTGGTGTAAAGTGAATATAAAATCATAAAAGATCACCTCTGAATCAAAATCCATGAGCAGAACAATTTTGTCTCTGATAGAACTGAAGAGATTGTGCTTGTGGATCAACTGGAAGACATCTTTGTGTCTCAGAGTTAGGTAGATTTCTAGGGCTCTGCCATAGCGCTGATCGTAAGTATACCTGATAAAAACAGGATTATAATACATGTAATGTTACATACCTAAGTATAGGAGAATCACCTATGAGAGAAAATATAAACATACTCTAGTAGGTAAAACATGTTAGGATACTACTTGATTTTATAAATATCTAAATAGAGCTGTGATTCATTTTTGTTACAGGGAAATAAACATCAGCCAACATTAATTTCACCTCCATCTATATTTGCCTTCATTTGTGTTCTGACCTGTGGCTTTCTGCATTATTATTTTCCATTTTCAACTCACAGGGGAAGACACACAAAATGCTAGCCTTTCAATTCTTGGAAACCAATTGGAACACTCTTCAGAGCTAAAAAACACTGTTCTCTTAAAACTTTGCAGCAGATTGTAACATAGTAATACACAGTAATTCTTCTTTCTTCAAAGAAGCAGTATGAAAATAATTTAACAGAGTGATCAGGCTGAGAAAATCAAAGAGCTTTATCCCTGTACAAAGTGACCTAAAACCAGATCAGTCTTGGCACATTTTCCAGTCACATATTTCCAGCCACGTAGTAAATCTAAATACACAACGTCTTAAACAGTGGGCAAAAACCCCTACCATTTTATTTTCCCGTGGGTAATTCTGAAATGCACACTTCACAAAAGAGGTTTCCTCTGACAGCATGAAGAGGAATGCTAGCTATTTACTTTGGAAAGAGAAGTAGGAAATCCAATCTCATGCTTAACAATTTGCTTTCATACTCAATGTGAACTTTAAAAGGAAGGGTAAAGAATTGCTAAGCTGTGCAATCAGCAGAGTGGAGAGGAGAGAAAGCCAATACTCTGTAGACTAGAGCAAAGAAGATTTCTGTTAAGAGAGCTAAGCAAATAGGGATAAACTACAGTACCCTATTTTAAGTGTACTTTTTGTAACAGGAAATGAAAACTGTACTCACAATTCTGCAAGTGTTCGTAGCAAAGTCCTGTTCTGTGGATCTTTCTTCAGGTGATCCACTACAGCTTGAACTATGATTGTGTTGTTGTACAGATCTCCAGGCCACTCTTTTATTAGGGTTGCAAACCCCTAAAAGTATAAGAGATTGTAACAAAAATAGACAAAATAGCCTAAGGAGCATTTCAAAGCATCAAAGCTTCAGCTAAGCCTCTGAGATGATACCTGCTGTGCTTAACCTTTAAGGAACTTTCACGTGTCCGCAGACATGTACAGTGCAGAACACAGATTTTTCCTTCCTAGGGCAATGTTATTAAGATTCATGAAGCTGAGTCTCTTTCAGGTGCTGTAGGCTTTGTGCATCACCTCAACCACTTATGCTACCATTAACCAAACTAAAAATAACAGTCTAATAAATAATCAATCTCACAGTTATTTGCATGCTCTGAAGAACATTCTATTTATTCTCTTAAAATTAAAATTCAACTTTTAAATATTTTCATTATTGCAGAACTGTCCACTGATAATCTGTTTGAATACATCTGAGAATTTGCCGTCAGAATTCTACATTGCTAAGGGTATTTGGCTCGCAATAACTATTGGACACACTGATGTGGACACATTAGGCTGCAGTACCTCATAGTCACTTTCCAAAAATTCATGCAGGACCATTTCGTAGATCAGAGGTTTCAAAACTGGATCTCGTCTTGGCAAGTAACGACTAATTGCCTATAGGAACAAAGAGAACAAAGTGTCAGACAGGGAATGACATGTAACATCCTGGTATACTGATAGGAAAAAAAAATTGTTGTGAAACAAAAGAACAAAGCTATACACAAAACATGGCCCCTGGTCATCACTGGAAGCCTTATAAACTTGTACTTGTAAGCAGCACCCTGAAATTATTTACTTTAGGATTGTACACATTGGAATTGTATAACTCATTTGAAAGAACTTTGAGAGAGACAGGTGGCAAAATACTAGTTAGAATGGGAGAATCAACCATTGTTCTTAAGAAACCAGTAGTCATTTAGAAAACAAAATCCATATAAGGCCCCTCAAAAGAATAATGTTTTCAAAAACCATTTTGTTAAGTCTCGGCCTTCTAAAAAGGTATAAGGATTCATTAGCTGAAAAATGTGTTGTAGTGGGTTGACCCTGACTGGACACCAGGCACCCAACAAAGCCACTCTCTCACTTCCCTCCCAACTGGACAGAGGACACATAATGTAATGAAGGGTTCATGGGTTAAGAAAAGATCCAGGAGGGATCACTCACCAAATACCATCACAGCAAAACAGACTTACATTTGGGATAGTAATTGAATTTATTACTAACCAAATCAGAGCAGGATAATAAGAAGTAAAATAAATCTCAAAAACACCTTCCCCTATCCATTCCTCCTTCCTGGCCTCTACCTCCTTCACCCTGAAACACAGGGAGACAAGGGATGGGGGTTATGGTCAGTTCATCATACATTGTTTCTACCACTGCTCAGGGAGAGGAGTCCTTCCCCTTCTCCAGCGTGGGGTCCTTCCCACAGGAGATGGTTTTCCACAAACTTCTTTAACATGAGTCCGTCCCATGGGCAACAGCTCTCCACAAACTGCTGCAACATGGGTCACTCTTCCACGGGATGCAGTCCTTCAGGCACAGCCTGCTCTGGTGTGGGCTCATACACGGGCTGCAGAGGGATCTCTGCATCCCCTTTGTCCTCCATGGGCTGCAGGGGCANAAACTTCTTTAACATGAGTCCGTCCCATGGGCAACAGCTCTCCACAAACTGCTGCAACATGGGTCACTCTTCCACGGGATGCAGTCCTTCAGGCACAGCCTGCTCTGGTGTGGGCTCATACACGGGCTGCAGAGGGATCTCTGCATCCCCTTTGTCCTCCATGGGCTGCAGGGGCACAGCTGCTTCACCATGGTCTGTACCACGGGCTGCAGGGGAATCTCAACTCTGGTGCCTAGAGCACTTCCTTCTCCTTCTTCTCCACTGACCTTGGTGTCTGCAGATTTGTTCCTCTCTCATATTGTCACTCCGTTCTTCTCTGGTCACAATTACAACTGTACAATAACTTTTTTTCTTTCTTTTTAGGTCTGTTATCACAGAGGTGTTCTTCTCATTCCTGATTGGCTTGGCCTTGGCCAGCAGTGGGTCCATCCTGGAGCTGGCCGGCATTGGCTCTTACGGACACTGGGGAAGCTTCTGGCAGCTTCTCACTGAAGCCACTCCTATAGCACCCCCACTACCAGAACCTGACCATGCAAGCACAATATATGTGTAATTTTGAATTATGACTTACTTTGGGGTAACCACATTCTATGAAGGGCTATTTTTACACACCCAATTGAAAATTAATTTGAAAATATATCTCTCCATGGAACGAGTGAAGACATGTGATCTGTTACTGTATAGAAGATGTTAAGGAATTGCATTCCAACAGGCAGGAGATGAGTAGCTGCCAGAACAAATCAGCTCATACTCTGGAATTTCAGCACAGCATCTAATTAGCACTACTATTCCATGCAACTAGAGGCCAAGATTATTTCCACCTGCCAAAATACATTCTACTGCTACCAGCTGTGTGGGGATTGTAGGGTTTGTAGCTGAGGGACCAACACCAATGAAATTCCTCCAAACACTCAGCGATGTTGCCTGTTGCCTGCTACTGTCACATGGTACAATAGCATTTTATTACTGAAGTTGCTTGAACAAAGCAGGAGAAAAAACATCTCACTACATTTTAGACCTCTCCTTTCCCTGTGCTGTTTGGGCTTGGCCAGTTTTTGAAATGTAGTGCTGCCAACATCAGCTCCCACTAGCTGTCACAGAATTTACCAGTTAACTCAGGGCACAGTCTTGCTGGCTGCTCTGGGGAATCATATTCCTGACCCCTTCATAAAAAGTCTCTTCTGACCATAGAGAAAGCAAGCTGGACATTAGCTGGAGACTCAAAGGCAGAAGACAATCTCCAATGGCTGTTTTCACTCCCACTTTCTACCTTCCTGCTACCTCCTAAATGAACAACCTCCCCCAACAGACTGTTGCAACTCTTGTCTGCAGTTTGGCCACAGAGCGAGCTGTGGAGAGGTGCAGTTGCCTTGTTGTGTCTGAGCCAGGCTGCTTCGTGAAGGAAATTTCTTCTGCCCCATGTCCTATTGCTTTGAAGAAAAAACACAGCCACCTCCTGCAGTTTGACCACCACGCTCAGCAAGCACTAAGCATACAAGAAGCATGTAAGAAGCATACAAGTTATTTTGAAGCCTTGGCACAAAGGTGAACTAAGACCCATGCTGGAGGTTACAAATTCTTCCTATTTTATTTTTAAGCTGCAGTTAGGGAGCAAGGTCAGACAAAAAAGCTTCTGAATCAGACTGCCTTTGTACCAATTCTTGAACCATGTAACGTAACTTTAAATAAAAAAAGGGATACTATACACAGAATTATTTTCTTCCCTTGTTTCTTTTCAAGATCTGCTTTCAGACTTTTCATCAATAAATGTAAGGATGAGGTATACACAAGAAAGCCCATATAAAAGCTGACATGAGATAGCCTAAACCATCTCTCCAATAAGCCAGAACAACAATTACTTATTCCTCAAGGGATATCTAAGAGATGAAAGAGCCTGTCAGGATAGTGCTGCTCTCTGCTATGCCCACTACAGTCAGCTGAAGTCTTTCAAATGTCTTCCAGCCGATGTTTTGGTTAAAACCCTGCTGCTGCTAGCTGATCATCCTGCACCACTGCTGAAAGTCACTGCTGTCACAGCAAACAGAATGGAGCATATCTCTCATGCCACAACAGCCAGCACTCACAGAGTTTGAAACCTTCCTTTGAATCCATCCACCTTCCTCAGCTATTTGAGCTGAGACATTAGATTTTATACTGAAGTGACTTGAGCACAATCACGTAACTCCCTCAAGCCACCGCTGCTGGAGGAGGAGAGGAACAGATCACTGCAAGGCTCTAGAATCTTGAAACGGCCACAATGAGGTTTGCTAGATGACATTCACTGAAGACATGAGAGACATCAAGATATCAAAATGCAACCTCTGGTAGCCAAACCAAAGGACCGCTTAGTACAGAACACTCAAAAACCCCCTAAAATCACATGCAAACAAACAACACTCACCCACAGACTTTGACACTGGAATATCACTAATTCCTCTGCGCAGGAAGCAAATTTTAAGCCTTTAGTTTACTGTCACCTTAGTTGTTGGCAAATCACGCTAGATTTGAAACATCAGATTTCAGGCAATAACTTACATGCAGTGCAAATTCTTCCGAGAAAATTCTGTTTTGAAATAAACTCTGTTTCAACATCTCAAATAGTCTCTTCATCAGGGCTTAAAGCCAGTATAGGCCAGTTACAATATGGTGTTTAATATCTGCTAGTCATGTAAGTAGGTAAAAATTCCACACAAAAGATCCCAAGCATTACAAGGACCCCTTCATTCAGATCTGGCTTAATTTAGCCCATCCTTTATGATACTCAGACATCTTTAGAAATCTGGGAAAAGTTATATGCAATTGAAATAGTGAAATAAGGCAGGCATTTTCTAGAACTGCAACTTCAAGCTGAATAATGTAATGGACTGCAACTCATGTTTTTCTGAGAATTCCTGGGCCTAGGCTCTAAGAAGAAAAAAGATATTCTAAAGGCTGAAAACAGCCAACTGTTTAGAAAGATGGTAGTTGAGCAGAGATGTTTTTGCAACAAACCTGCAAATATTTTTATATTTTACTGTCTGCTGGATGACATAAGTGGAGACAAGACAAACATCCCTTCCAGACATTTGCAGCTAAAAACCAAAATGAACCCCAAAGGACTAAGAAGCAGTGTATCAAAAATTCACCTGTGCCTGCATTCAGGTCCTTTATTGGACTGAAATAAAGAAACAGAAACACAGATTTTCATCTTCCAAAGTAGTAAAAAATGCACCAAACCATAAAGAAATCATACTAAAGGCAAGGCTGTTTTTGCACTGGAGTGGCTCTAAAATGGAAGTCAGACATTTCTGAAATTCGTAATGCTGAAACACTTTTGGTCTTTGAACAGAATTAAATAGCTCAAAACCAGCAAGGGACCACATGCTGTGAGATCTTAATAATATCTCCTTTTTGGCTCATTGAGTTTGAATAGGAAGACATAAAATTCCGACGTAAATGTACATATGTTACCAAAGGAAGTGTGCATAATGTTTTCAATTGGTTTAGCAGTGACAGTACTATGGCTTTATGTCCTGGGAAATTTATTAACTGAGAATCTCACATTAAATGTGTACTGTTGCAGTAGCTGGCTTGCAACTAGGGAAAACACAAGACGGTGCAGACTGCTTCTCCTTCTTACCACTATTTCTAGCACACAGCAGAGGTCTTCAGTGTTGCTTTGCAATTCTTTGACACTTAAAGTTGCAAGGGACCTGGATTTGCCAGAATGACTGGCACCCACAAAGTATATTTTCCTTAAGAGTTGGGGTAGGATTTTTAGGACATACTGGAAACGAACGAAAAGTAAATGGGAAAGATGTATTTAACTGTGAGCATCTTTGCAAGTAAAAGCCTTGGGGGTGGGTCTTTTATATGGAGACTGCCAACAAGTAATACATGTAGCACTGTGCCTCCAATCTCGTTTTAAGACATATACACATCAATCAGAAAGATGACTGTCTAGAAACAAACAGAGATCTGGGGCAGCAATACCAGAACAGGGCCATTAAATGCGATGCTTTAGATACTTGGTCAATGTGGTGGTTTGAAGAGACTGAGTTGATGGACAGGGTTTTAGACCAATCGCTTCTCACGATTTTGCATATAAAAGGGCACTGGTGAGGGGAAGTCCCTCTCTTCTTTTCCGGTCCCTGAGCCGGGAGGGGTGGCGGGCCCGGGCCCCACTGGGCCGGGCCGGGCCAGGCCCCTGCCCTCTCCCCATCCCTCTTCCGGG
>VWZT01015983.1:60125-152756 GCA_013397055.1 Pachycephala philippinensis
AAGAGTTGTTGCTTTCCAGGCTGGAATTCGTTTATCCTTAAAAGAATACCCCATTCTTGGTTCATGATAGCAGTTGTGGGAAGACTGCAAAGTTCATGAGAGAGATATTTCATGGCAGCAGATTTCCGGGCGGGTCGGTTTGTTAGTGACAGTTTGAAACACCACACTGGAGCAGAAGAAAAACCTCTTTTTCTTTCAAATATGGAAAAGACTTAAGAGCTGCAATTCTGACCTGAAATCATGTGTGTTATCCTTTGTGCGAGTTGAGAAATAAGTGGGGAGGGGTGCTGGAGGGAAAGGGAGAGTTTGTTGTAATCTTTATCATTCTTTTATTACCTTTAATTCTGTTAGTAATAAACTTCTTTGTATTCTTTAAAGTTTTGAGCCTGCTTTGCCCTTCTTCTAATTCTTATCTCACAAAAGGTAAAAGATGCAAACTAAACCACCACAGTCAAAAAAACAGCAAGTACAACAAACAAATTACTTGAGTGCAGACACAGAAATTAACTTACTTTAAGCTGACCTATTTCTTTAAACTTGTAAACTTCAAATTCCCAGAGTTCTGTGTTTTTGCCAAGGATTTTCTGGCACTTTCTGGAAGGAAAATGAAAAAGATGAGAACAAAAGTAGGTACAGAAAGTCATACAAATGTGACAGCATTACTACAGGGATTCCTTTCTTCTTCTCCCTATCACGACACTTACAAAAGTGACTGATTTTGGCAACCACCACTTTAAGTAGAGTATGCCAGGTTCTCCTCCTTTCAAACCTTAAAATTTTGTTGCATCCAAGAGGACTAACTGCTTATTATGCATTCACCCTTAGTGATTAGGGCCATATTAGCTTTCACAGAATCATAGAATGGTTTGGATTGGAAGGGAGCTCAAACATCATCTAGTTGAAACCCATACACCATGGGCAGAGATGCCACTCTCTCCATCAGCTTTACGAGTGAAGTTTTTAAATCTCAGCTGAGAAAAACTGAACACTTAAAAAGATAAGCTTACACTTACACATATATGAAAACAAAAACCTTGGGTAATTTCTGATTCTTACTTGAGATTCCCGTATTTGACATTTTTGTTTATACCCATGCAAACCCAAATTATTTTCTGATGGTCTTATGTGCAATGACACACTAATAAATTTAGTTTATCAAAATCCAAAGAAAACTGTAGTTTTGAAAATCTAGTGTGACTTTGAAAAATCAAGACTTACCTTCAAAAATATATGTCTCAATTCCAGTTAAAGTTTACAGTAACTTTTAGGTCACTACAGACAAAAAAATATACAGCACTGCAGTACATCTCTATGTTTTGAAACTTCAGAAACTCCAGAACACATAGAAAATCAACATCCGCAAATACTTCAGATTCAATAATTTGTTTTTGCTTTTTCCCCACACACAGACACACTTTAGCCAGCAAAGAAGATCTTTAATACTAGGTTACCGAGCAGCCAGGTCATACTCTCCTTTCTCCACTAGGTGGTTTATATAGGCTAAGCCAATGTCCTAGAGGGAATAAAAATAGACGATCAGTTATAAAAGTTTGGAAGTGAACTACTTGACTGCTGCAAGAACTACCGTAACAGCAGTGCATACAGCTGGAAAATCAAGGCTCTAAGTGTATCCCCAACTCTCCTTTACAAGTAGGGCCCATAGAACAGTCAACACAAAATACTTGCATAGACTGCTCACAGGTGCTCTTTTAAATAATTCTCATAACCTCACTGATGCTGAGAAGACTACCACCTCTAATTATTAGGGATTGTTTGAAACGCATAGCTGATCTTGCAGTGCTTGAATTAGTTCAAAAAGAAAACCACCAGTCATTGTATAAGACATATTCTTTGTCAACACAAAGTTTGCAGAGGAGGGCAGAAAGTTGGTTGAGAATATAAATCCTAGTGCTGCTCAATAAAGTGCAGGAATTACTGAGAACTTAGCAAGATTATTAGTTGTTATTATATACTAAATTTCCCGTCTCAAAGTTCATCACACAGATCAGTTGTAAAAAGTTTCTGGTAGGCATTTAATATATATTAAAATCTTGGCATGAGCCTCCTGCTGTAATCTCAACACTCATGTCCATTTTGACACAACCCAGTGTACTCACTGCATAACTTAAGAATCACATCACTAAAAAAAGCACATTGTTTCTTGAAAGAAAAAAGAGGAAAATAGAAAAAACAAAGCTGTACAATGAAAAAGAAGTCTTTGTTTCTTACAAAAAATAAACATTTGCATCTTTCTGAGGCACAACATTTCTTTGATCAATATCAAGGACAGTACTGACCATAGTAGAACATGAACAGGGGTATGCAACAACTTCAACTGGTCAATCTACTACAAAGTTATAGAAAAAATGCACATACTTAAGATTTTAGGATTTCATTACACTATAGGAACCACCTTCGTATTTTCAACTTCACCATTCTCAAGAAGGAGCCTGAGAGAAATCTTCATTCTCCTGTGGACCAGCTTCCCAGGGAGCAGAGATGATGTATAAGGAAAGGAGATGTAGATCTGGTTGTTTAGGATTTCTGTGTTCTGCTCAAGAGGTGCACTGATAATTACTGCCATCTAAAAAAATCCCCAAGGCTACCAGACTTGTCAGGTGTCCTGAGTGTGGTGTCACTAGGCAGTTAGAGCATGAGTTGCTTTAAATCAGTGTACCACTAATCCTCCACTTAGGGCTTGGTGTCTACATTTTGTTTCCTCAACACATTCTGTTGGCTTTTGCTTTAGAGACCAAACTCTCAAAAACTGCTTGTATTTCACTGAATTTAATCATTTATTGCAAAGCAAATTTCTGCAAACCAAAAGAAAAGCAGTGGCGGTTTTTTATTTAGTTTGTTTTGTGTTTGTTTGGGTTTGTTTTCTTTTTTTCCCTCCTAATGCATTGCCAGGACCTCCTTTAACAATTCTTTACACCTCTTGCAAGGGTCACAGAGCAGTTTTGTTAAGTGCAAACTCTGTGATAGGTATGCCATTTAAATCCCGATTCAACTTCCGGACTACACAAGAATAAAAATTTTTTAAGACATACTGATATACAGCGTGCTTATGACGTCAGTAATTTGGCCAAAAAATTAAACACATATTCAAACACTTTGTACAAATTTCAATTTAAAGCAGCAGCAGTATTAGTGAATTTAGACAAAAGCAAACAAACAAAAGCTAAAATCAGTGATGCTTTTGTGCCTATTACACCATTCCCCCTTTTGTTTTAAACATCGATACCCCTTTTTGCTCTGTGAAAGGGACTATAAACATGAGAAATAACTATATATGAGAAAAGGAGCATCTCTTAACCTCTTTACAAAATCCTGTCACATGTGGAAGGTGTAGGTTAAGGAGAGATTCGTCACTCCTGCCTGCAATCTCTAATAGTGCAGTACTATTGTATTGTGTGTGTTACTTCAAACAACAGTAAATTAAATACAAAAGTAAAAGCAAACAAAACCCCCCATCAGCAATCAGAGAAATTGAATTATCTTCCTTTCAATGTCAATAGCACCTTCATAAAATGCAGATCCTTTCATGTTTCATAGACTAAAACTCCTGTTCTGCAGCCGAAACCAAGAAATTGGGTGCTAGTTGGAGTATGCCTTACAGTTATTGCCTGGTGTTATAAAAAGCAGGGAATTTATTTATTGCATCTTACAGCATTCTAAAAGAAAGAAGATATTTTGTTTTGAATAGAAGTTTTGAGTCTTACCAAAATCTTGTGCTTTTTTATGGTTTTCTGACTGATCTCAGCTGCCATCAAAGCTTCCTATATTCAAAAAGGAGAAAACAGAGATACTAGTCAAATACACGGACTTTCAATACAGAAAGCTCTAGAACTGTATAAATCAAATGGTTTTTCAGAGTAGGGTGTTTGAAGCACTAGAATTTTTAATGCCATGGTTGGATGAACAGCTTTGAATTCATACTCAAACGAAAGCAGTCAAGCAAAGAGAAAACTACTTTTGTTTCCATCTGGGTTCACTCCACATTATTATATTAGGATCAAATCACAAGATTACAACAAAACACACAATGCAATCAGATTTGATCATTTTCAAATGAGACCACTTCACTACCAAAACCTGTGAAAAAAATCAACAGGAAAGGGGGCGAATGGGGAAAGGCTACCTTCCAGTTCCTCAGCCCAAATGTCTTCTCCAGTCAGAATGATCTATATTTAAGTGTCATTTGCTGTTCTACTGTTTTCAAACGTACAGAAAAAAGAGCTGGCACTTTTACAAATAAAAATGAAACCTTTAAGATATATTGTAACATGCCTATCTACTAACTTGAATGACTTTCATAAAGGCGCACACACACAGCTGTCACTTGCAAATTACTGGAGTCTTCAGGGACCAAATGCTGTGATTTACATATATTGCAAAACTGCACTCATCATACAAGTTTGCTATTCAAATGCAAAAGCATCCACATGGATTTAAACAAATCTGCATGAGAAATATCACGATTATATTAGCAAAAGCAATACATGCTCAATGGCTTTTCCACTTCTTTTTTTTTCTTATAATGGGCACACAACAACACATAAATAAGAATTTTCAAGTTTACTTTATGCATCATAACATATGTTCTAAGTCAATAAATGCAGGACATTAGAATTCAGACCACTGTGTGCATGTTGATATGGTATGTAAGAATTTATTACTGTTGTTTTAGGTGTTTAGATATACAAACTTAAACACACCAACATTTATGCAACCAAATGCTGAGCTGTTTTTTTCCAATAGGGCTGTATACCCTAGTCTTTTAATATTGGATCAGCTTTATTGTGAGCAACACTACTTTCAGCATGTGCAGCTACAGTTTGAGCCCATAGTATTTTACTTTTAAAAGCACAGCTCACTAGTTAACTCTTCTGCTTTTCTAAAGCCAAAACCCAGCTTTAATGATTTTCAGCGTCAGCTAATACATTTCATAACGGATGATGAGAGCAGTTATTTTCAGCATCTAATTCAGCTACCTCACTTGGGTGAAATTCTGATTAGTTGTTTCAGTAGTAAGACTAACTCTGTAAGAGATGGAGGGATGTATAGTTAACTCCCACCCTTTTACAAGCATTTAGTCAATGACTGTAGGAACAGAAACTGTCCAATTCAAATGACCTAGCAAAGTCCATTGTCCTACTCCAATTTCCAAACAAGGAAAGCCTGAAGGAAAGAATGATATAAAAATTACTTCGTATTTCTTCTTTTCAAGAAGCCAGTCAATGTGGTCATCTTGGTCCCGCTCTTTAGCCACAACCACATCTCTTGGACTGATGATATAAAAAAGTGATTCACCTTCCGAATACTCTGCAAATGCACAAACAATTTTATTATTATCATACTTTCTTTAAGTAAAGTTCTGCTTTTTAGTACACCCTTGAGTGGAATTTAAAAAGAGGAAATGCAAGGAAGACAGCAAGGCTACTCCTGCAGGACACACTTGTTTGGAAGCTGATTCTCCAATAAATTAAAACTGGTTTAAATGGCAAAATATCTTCCAAAAAATCACTACAGCTTATTGCAAATTCTGATTCATCCACTATGTGTAAACTTTATGATGGTTTAGAACCCATTATTATACTTTTAGAGGACTATTACACTACACAGCCTGCAATAAACTTATCCTTCCCATCAAGGTCAAGGCCAACAAAAGCATAAATGATAGATGCCATAACCCCTGGGGACACGGTACATCATTACAGAAATGCATCTGCAATGCTGCAAGTTCAGGCTGTATGTATAATGCATTTTCTTATACTATAAGCATTTATTTTTGAGTAAAAGGTAGGTACCAGATCAGTTTCTATAAACACATACAAATACACTCCTGAAGTGATAAGCAATTCACAAAATAATGCTTGTCTTAAAGCCATATAAAACATTTAGACTTGTCAGGTAAATTAGAATATTCATAAAGCATAAAAGTACAGCTGTGGACATCAATGTTCTGCTTTGGAAGATGTATAAAGAAACCTCAATTCTATTGATAGCAGCACAGATGTTTTTGAGGTCAGGAGGAAATATACTATATTTCTAGTGGCTTAAGGGCATTGATGTACACAGAGAGGTTTGCCAAGGCTACGATTTGAAGCATGCTGCTAGAGGAGATGCTTAAAATTCAGATTCATGGATTTTAAAAGCCAGAAGAAATGCTTCTGTATAACACAGGCTACATAATTTTCACCAAGGAATTCCGCATCCGCTTTGCCATGCATTTTTCTGAGCTACAACATATAGATCAGAAAACTAAAAGACAGCATATATTGTGCCAGGGCTTAATGTCCCTTCCTGTTACATAATTAAACCTATCTTCTAGGTGGAACTTGCCAAAATCCAGTTCCTATTAGCTCAATTTTATCATTCTGACGTCTGTTATGTAACTGACAGCTTTGTCAGTACAAGGAAGCTAAATATCAGTGTGCCCCTTTTAAGTTGACCCAGGTGCATTTTACTGTTGAAATGACACTTATTCACTCTTTCCCTCTAAAGTATCATTTCATTATTCCTGAAGCCCTTTAAGTAAAAAGAGCTCCTATGGATCACATGTTTAATAGATCTCCATCAAAGATATTGCCTTCCACAATACTGGACGTTACATAAGATATATACTTCTGCCTTCTCCAGTATGTCTGTCCTAAGAGATGGCATTAAAAATCATGATGTTTAAATACACACATTCGTTTTCTTTCATGTGACTGGTTCTTGTGGATTTCTACTCTACACTTCAGTGTCATAAGCAGTTACAGCTATTCAAATAGATGACAAAAAAATGACATAAAACTGAAAAAGGAGGCTAAGTACTCCCAAATAAAGTCTTTTTTAGGCAAGGTATGAAAACAAAACAAAACAATATTGAGAATACCCACCTAGATGATAATCACGACATTCATTTTCCTGAAATCCTCGTACTGTTAGTGCATCAGAAGAGATCTCTTCACAGGACTCAGGTAGGGGTTGTACAATATCGAGTCTAGGCCTTGCACAACACTCCACTTCCTAGAAAAACGACATCTTAGTTGCTTCCCACATGATTTACCTTAGCAATACCAACTGGTGGTCATCTACAAACACAGCTGAAATTCAACAGCTGCAAACATTCACAAAGATCCAGTTCTTTGCACTGGGTACTCAGCTGCAAATCATACAAGTTGCAAAGCTGTGCTCCACAGAGTAATTCCATCTGGAACTCAAAGGAAAGTTACTCCAAGTAATCCAAGTTACTCTTGGATTGCTTCCCTTGAAGAGATCAGTGTGGAGAAGGAGGTATAGACAAGACATCGGTCCAATCCTACCTCTGAGTTTGCTCACTACTTTTCTGCTCTTGGTCACACAAGTTTTCAGGGCTATCACAGATGATTATCAATTACTTCATTCAACAAGCAACAGAACAATTTAGAACCCATATCCAGTTGGGCTCGTGCCCTGAAGGACAGAGCTTTATGAGTCAATGATACTCTGGTATCAAGATGAATTTGTATTTTTTCTTAAGCTGGTGTTTGATTTTAAGCAGCCAGCAGCAGCAGAGAAAAATTAATCTGAGAATAATACAAAACCTTTGCTGTTCTGATGAACTTAGAGTAAAATGAACTTTCAACTGCAATGTGGGTGGTTATGGTAAGATGACATCATGGATTTTCACGTTCTGTCCAAGGGAAACTGCTGTCTTCAACTAGCTGCATTTTTAATTAAGTCAAGGTCCAAGACAATCCTGTATTTTCTACTTCAGGCTGTGAATTACAGCAAAATACAGAATGAAAGAGCAAGGACATATAGAAAGTGGATTTCAACAGCTCTAACCTACCCATTAGGAAGTAGCAACACTTGGGTCTTTTCTCAGTCTAACTGTTCCATGAAAAAAAAACCCAAAACAAAAAAAACTTTCAAAGCAAGTTCAATTGTGATCTAATTTGTAATAAGTAGGAAGCTGTCATTTGCAAGCTGTGAAATAGAGTGTAGGAAGACCAGTGTTCCTTGCAACCAAAGGACATTTGTAGCGAGCAGCAATTCTGCTGCAAGCTCTGGCAGTTTGGGCTCCACACTAACAAGACAAGGGAGCCACAACACTAACAAAGGAGTTCCCATCACAACAGGACAAAGATGGACCATCAGGGACAATTGTACTTCCATTCCTTCTACAGCTACCCAGAGAACTGAGAAGTTAGTGAAGTCCAGCACTTGGAGTTTGTTTAAAAAGCTAATTAAAAGCAAATACATGAAAAAAACCTTTTCCTATGTTCAATTACCATTATATCAGCTGAAATTCCCTTTTCATCTTTCTTTCCTAAAGCAATTAAAATGACTTTAACCTTTACCAGTCACTACCTCCTTTATACTCACTCCTTTCCTGTACTACTTTTTCATTAACTGTGGCTTCCCAATTTCCTTGCTCCCTAGCATTTCAACCCACCTTTTCCTCCCCCTTCCTTTGTCTGCTTTCTTTTTTTTCACCAACTCTCCCACACTGGAGGACTACTGCGCTGACTCTTGTGGGAAACACTGCTGTGACATTATTCTTCTCCTTAATATAAATAAAGAAATAATAATCTGGCATCCTGATGTAGAACTAGAAGCTAACCCCATTGATTTCAGAAGGCTCGAGCATTTGTTTGAACCTACAGCATTTCATTGCCTAGCAACTTTTGCACCCAGCTTCTTAAGGTTACTATGGTGATGGTTGTCTAACGAAGACATGCTTATCAAAGAGATGATCAAGAGCATCTGCCATTCTCACACCGCAGCTTCAAGGATTTCCTCCACAGCCTTGCCTTTTATTTAGCAATATGAAATCAATGTTGGAGACTGACACGGCACTTATCCGCACACAGTAAAAACGACTGACATGAATTCTAATTTCTACCTATCCACACACGGATCTTACAAGGAAGGGAGACAATGATGCCACTCGCTCACAATCATTCATTCCACCCTGCAGTGACTCTTATTGCTTGACTTGATCAACTTCACTACTCTTATTTCTTTTGAAATGCAGTGTCAGCAAACTCCTCTTATGGCTAAACAAGATTCTTCATTTCTTCTGGTGCAGAAACATCAGGAAGAAAGAGAGAAAAGGAGAGAAAAGGGGTGGGGGGAAGAAAGGAAGGAAAAAGAAGCAAGAAGGGCTAGCTAGAGACCTTCTCTGCATTCTGCAAGAAAAAAAGGAACCCAAACATGATGTCCGAAAGGTAAGCACATCAGTCTTCAACATCACCTCCACTGACCTTGTTTTATAGATCAGAGATGTTTCAAGCACTGTTCACTACCAGCAGACTACAAATTTCTTCTCAGATAACCATATTTGCGTGACTACTTTAAGGCCCAACTCACAGGCCAAATTAATGTTGTGAAGAAATTCTGAGATAAAAAAACTACCGTTTTTTCGGAGATCTCCTTTACATATGAAAGTATAACAAGCTGGTCACAAATAGGTGCAAGTCCACTGATGTAGAATTCGGTATCAAATTGGAAAACTGAAATACAGGAAAGAAAAAGAGATTTAAAAACATGAATGTGTATGAACTACTACTAAGAAAAACTCACTGATTTTCAGTGACAATCAACAGCATACAGCAGCACTTCCGAGAATTGAAGACTCAATACATATAACAAACTTACAGATTTCCCAGTTGGATCAGATGAAAATCTACATTTTACAGATTAAATTACATTAAAGCTTGCAAAAAGACATGTTTGTGCTCCAGGATATGCTAGAGATGAAACATTTGAAATGAAGGTTCAGTCTAATTTTCAGTAATCACATTGAAAAAGGAAGCAAAACCAAAATCAAACTCAATAAAAGAGGCAGTAACTAGTACAACTTCATTAGTTTGCATATTCATAGCAAGTTCATGTGGCCATAAGAGAATCACACCTGCTACATCTATTGCTATAATATATGAAAACACAAAGATCATTATTTACTGATCATCACTTTAAACATCACAGAATAATTTACAGATACCCTCATTACAAAGAAAACACAGTTCATAGTATCTTTTCTCATTCATAGAACTGAAAACGTAATTTTCTAAAATTGGTCTTGAAATCGAGGTAGTTACATGAGGATTATTCAAGAAAGAGAAAGAAAAACAGAGTGCTGAACTGTATTTACAAAAAGACTTAGTAAATGAGACCTCTACCACAGAAACAGCTATTTATTTTTCTTCTGCTGGATTTACAATGCACCCCTTTTTTGACAGCTCCTCTCTCATGGGGCCCAAAACAGGAATCATCCAAGGGTTTACATTAGAAAGCCTTGTAACTATAAGCTTTTAAAAAAGCATCAGATACTTCATTATTTTCTTCCAAAACATGGTTTTAGGATAATTTAAGCATAAGTAGGAAAAAACATCCTTCCTTACTGTTTAGCATATTACATTAGTAATATATATATATTTACCGGAAGTTACTAATTATTTTGGCAAGGCAAACATAAAATACAGCATGATGACATTAAAAATAAAGCCAATTTTCTTTAGCTAAGATAATAAGAAGGAATGGGAGAAATAATTGTCAATAATTCCTCCCACAAAGGGAGAAAAAATACAATGCAACAGAGTACATGTTTGATACCTGTCTCTCAATAAATAAGCAAGTACTGTTTTTCTTTTAATGACTGCTGACACTTCGGCATCACTGAGGGACCACACTACAACACAAAGGTAGAGCACTCAATCCATTCACAGAGAATAGGGACACATTTGTAACCACGTACATAATTATCTTGTTCTAGCCTACAAGACTGATGACATTACTTTGACTGTGTCACAGGTTGCCCTCAGTGATGGTTTTAAACAAACCAGTTCAAAAACAACTACATATCTTATTCCCAGTTTACAATTTAGAATTTGGCACTTTAAAATAATATGGAAGGCAGGAAGAAAAACATGGAAAAGAAAAAACGAAGTGAAATCCATAATACTATCAAAGAAACTTTAAATTCAGCTTTATAGGCAGGCCAAGAGAAGGCTCTCAAAGGCATGTAAAGTATTGTGGTTTGTATTTGAAGAGGAAAACACCATAGTGAATTATCATTAATCACTTATTATAGAGATGGCTTTAAAATCCATGTGTGTTTCTTTGTCTTATACTAGAACTTTAGTCCCTTTGCCAGTGAAAATGCTTGCAATGCCCAATGTAATGGTATATTTAAGACCTAGAGGAAGTATTGATCTGCGAAACGAAAATTAACAAATAAAAATCACCACTTCAAGTTTTATTTTTGAACAGAGTTTAGTTTCCTTGGTTTCACTTTCAGCTTTCTCTCAGCTCATCCTTCCCAAGAGGCATTGTTGAAACACAATGCTCTAGCTCTGCTGCTGCAGCCTTGAACAAAGAAAAACTGGCATAGATAGTGCTTCTTGACCTGATAAAATCCTTTGATGCTGCTAATCAAAAAAGTCTTACCAAAAAAAGAAGATGGAAGTTACAGCTGCCCAGAAGAATAATAGGTTAATTTGACTTACTCTCTGGACACTGTGTTGTGATCAAGGAGGAAAAAAGTCCAACATAAAGGCACTGCAGAAATGCTGTTAATTTGAAAAGGATCCAAAATAATTAAAATAAATGTAGTATTGAAGTAAATGGAAATGACTGAGGTATGGCCATGTGTCATACATGTTTATGCCTGTCATAAGAGAAGATAGAAGATATGCTGACAGTGGATCTAGTCCATGTTCAGCATCTATGTACAGCTGTCAAACAAATTACCAGGACGCAAAATGAAGAAACCTGTAAATCTTTTTTGCTGCTCATTAAATGAAATGTATGAAATACACCAAACTACTGAAATGAAACAACATAAGCTACATTATTTACCTAAACTGTGTAAAGCCATGTTCTCTGGGATTTAAAGACCCACACATATGCAACACACTGAAACTAAAAGGAGTCTATTTTGTTTAGTCAAACCTCTAAAAGCAGCCCCTGCTTTACCACAGCAGATTTTAGAGAGTAAAATTTTGGTTACAGTCAGAGGGTTTTACCTTTGATTTCAATGGGCACAATGTTTCAATTAAAAGCAGTGGTGGTGGAGATACCATCTTGAGAACATTTAAGGGTATGCTGCATTGTGGCCTATAACAACGAATACAAATTTTGCAGATGTTTTTAGTGTGCTAGGTAATCTATGCAAACCAAAACAATACATAATTGCATGCTTTGATTAGCTATTGTCATATGCATGGAGTTGCACTTGATATGAAATATAACTTTTTTTCTTTTCCCACAGTATGTGAATTCAGTTCCAACTAGAGGACAAGAAAAGGTCCCACGTAAGTATCACTTAAGCGTCAAAGCTGATTTTCTGAAAATCTCTTTTTTTCCATTGAAGCGAGAAAATTTTGTTAACCAACAGGAAAAATATTCAGTCTTGAAGAACTTTGGGGCTTAGAAATTGCGAGGTTTGATGACAAAGAAGTCAAAATCTTGAAGAATTTTGACTCATTTTATGAAGAAATTTATAAATGATAGGTTCGGTTTGTGGCAAAACAGATGAAAAAAAGTCTAAGTCGAATCAACTATATAACTAGGTTTGGGTTTTTTCTTATTTTTTTTTTTGGCTTCTCAAAGTATAGCAGACTTGCTTCAATGAAATGTTTGCATAAATCACCTTATGAAGGAAATTGCCTGATCATCACATTCATCAATTAAGCTTTACATTCTGTCTATATAAAGAGACATAAGTTGGTACATTAGATCCCATTAATCTCACTTTACGAACAAGAAAATAAATATTCCCGTGTTTTCAGACTGAAATGTGCAATCTCAATGCATGATGCTCACTTGCCATGCAGTTCTGAAGCTATTCCCTCATAAAACATACAGATGTGTTGTTACAAGCATAGCCTTAAAACATGTAATTTTAAAAACAGAAATCTGCTTTGTGGGAAATTTGGTAGAATGCAAAGGGAGATAAGTATTCAAGAGACATTGCTGCCTGGCTGGTACCTGGAATTAAGCTGAGATTCCTCAGATAAAATCTGGGCAAAAATAAATTGAATGGAAATTCTCTAATTGGCTTGAAGTCTTTTACATACTTCTGGTGTTAATCTCTATTTTCTGCTATCATTAACAACCTGAGTAACTAAGGCAGATATAAAGTACTTCTCCATAAACATAGGTAAATTCCTGACAAGGGCAAGGAAGACTAAATGACCTATTTTCCTTTGAAAAGGCATTATATTAACTGAAAAGTCTAATTAGTCATTTAGGAACCAGCCTTCTCATGGGTTCCAGTTGAGGAAGGGTTCCCTGTTCATACCAGAAGCTGTGCAGCATTACAGCTTTTGTACATGCTTCAGGAATGAGCACAGAGGTCAAGCACTCTTTAAGAAGGATCACAATGGCATTTAGTCCACGCTAAGCCTGTAATTCAATACCAATACTTTCTAATCAATACACTACTTCACAGTAGTAGCTGACAGAGCTAAACTGATAGGATCTGCTCAGCTAACATACGTTTAAACCTAAACAGAAACACTCACTGGAGTTTATCTTTGACACTGAATGAAGACTCACAGAGGCAATGAACTGTAGCAGAAACAACAGCAAGATTACTGAAGAAAAGCACCACTAATATACTGAAAGATGTAAATAAAATTAGCAACGCCACATGGATCTCAGTGCATGAGGCCTGTATAATTCATCTGTTTTCTCTTACAGGTAATCATAGCATTACCTTCTTTAAAATAAAACAGCTAGAACAGTTCTGTGGTGTAACTTTCGCACATTTCAGGGTGTCTGGTTTAGCATCACAGTAGATACTGTAATTATTTCTCACCTTGGAGTAAGTATAGCTAGTTCTTAAGACCGAAACAGAAGATGAGGAGGTACTTTGTTAAACAGGATCCCATGCACCTAAACTTGCAATGCAGGAAATACTGTTTCCTTATTCACTGGACTGCAAAGTACTGAAGAAACATTTATTATCTACTAATGCTGTCACAGTTATCTATGATACCACCATGGAACTTAGGGGCCCTCAGAATGGCTCTGAAACAGCATAAACCTGAAACCGTTGACATATGACAAAACACTGTTTTATATAAATTCCTTATGTATTACCATGATGACCAGAGAAGCAACTATGAAGTTTCCCATTCCACTTCTGATTTTCCTTCCAGGTGAAAAATTGTAAAAGCAGGGAGAAAAAGATCAAAGAGCCCCACACCACTAAACATGACAAAAGTAAAATTGTGTTAAGGGTTTCATTTTTTGTAAGTCTGTTGACAAGATCTTATGAGTCAAAATATCTGAAGTATACTCAGTTACCCTTGCATTGAAGGATGATATTCTTGCCTTGTATAAATTCTTTACTTTATGTGAGTATATCAACTTAAGCATCCACTTTGGATATTGGCGGTGTAGCAAAAAAACTATACTGGTTGCAGGTCTGATATAAAATCAGACCTTCCAGCCATACCTTTGAAAAGTAAAGTTGAAATAAAATTTAAATAGATGTTATGGCATGACATACTGCTGTCAAGAAGAACTTCTATGTGTTTATATGAAAGACTATTTTAATTTATACTGAGACTTGAACAAACAATGTCTCTCTCTTTCCCCTCCCAATCCTCCCAAGTTCTAATGAGTGCTGTGGACAGCATTTGGCAGTGCAATTTCAGTGCTTTGACCTGAAACCAGAAAATAAAATCTCAAGCACATCATTAACAGGCTAAATGAGGTAAAATACCAGTCCTCTAGAATACAGAGAAAACTGCAGGCCAGAAATTTTAAGATGAAAAAGTTACTTCCACAAAAATCTTTATCCTTCATGTCTGCACCTAAATAGCCCGACAACACGTTTTTATGTTTTTTTAATCAAATTCCCATAGACAGTCATGTAAGACTAGCACCATCCATATAAACACATTATAGCTGAAATAGAAGTTGCCCCTGTTCACTTGTCAGTATGTGACCAAAGCCATTTATTTTCAGGCACACCACCAATCTCTCATTAACCAGAGTCCCTGCAGAGTTTAACAAGTCTCCTAGCTGATTTTCAGAAGCTATTTTAGAACAGTCCTTTCCTGAAATCAGAAGCCAGAGCATACATACACCTATGCCATGCACCATTCCAAACTGACATGATTCAGGATCTTGCTTGAACACCCTATCTACAATCTCATGTTATTACAGTCAAGGGAGCACCAAAGCTTACAACCTGTTGCCCACTCTGGTCTGCAGAGTCAGAGGGCCTGTTTATCTTCCAAGCACTATCTGTTCCTAGATACTTTGTTTCCCCAGCAGATGCTTCTGGGGACAATTGTGACTTTTTGTTTACATCCCCACCTCCCTTCCAAATTTTCTTTGAATTCCACTTTACTTAATACACACATTTTGTCATGAGCTTTTCCAATAACTAGCAATAATAAAAATTTATTCACATCAGACGAGCTAGAAAAATAAGAAAGCAAATGAAAACATAAAATTCAAAAGCCAAGAAAGGAAACAAAAATAAATAAAATCAATTTCCTAGCACTATACCAGAGATTTTAAGGGGGGGAAAAAAAAGAGAAAAATGTTACAAGTAGCGTAGTCAAACAATATATAATCAAATAAAGTAGTATCTATTTTCTCTTTAATACTACACTGACCATCAATCATTTAACCAAGATGAAAACCCAAGTTCTCTAAAGGAATCTGTATTAAGGGAAAGTTCAGACATCCACTGTTCACACAAGTATCTCTGATTTTAGATGATCACAGAACTTAAGGCTCTTTTTATAAAAACCCTGACACCTATGCAAGAGGGCATTATGACAACCTCAGCAACTAAAAATGAGGAGACATTTATATTACAACCACATGTCGTCTCCAAAGTGTAACAGTTTTGTTCTGGCTAGAATGTAAAACCAGACATTGAAAGCTTTTTGAAAAGGAGTGCATTCACACAACCATACCTATTTCCACATAGCGGTTTGGAAGGTCACGCATTTCACTGGCATGCCGTTCTTTTACTGAGCAAATCTAGGAAACAGAGATTTGAATTGTTACAATGAAGAAACTGTAGCTCCTAAAATGATACTTTGCCTCAGTAAGAAAAGGAATTTCTGGGAATTCTTGGACATGGATTTCTTTATTTTGAAAAATGCAAGTTATGAAACAGTAATGATGCATCACTAAAGAAAACCACACAGAAATGTTGTGGCTGTAGTTCACAGCCTTATAAATATGCTGGGAGAGAAGAGGACCACATAAGAGAAATGTGAAAATAACTGCCCACGATGGTTTCTTCATAGAAGCATTTATATATGAGTTTGATTTTGGTGTTTTCTCACACTTTGCGTCTCATTACCCTTCAAGGTACCGGATTCTTATTCAGTAAGTTTGCTATTGCTACTCCCAGTTACAGGAAGGGAGTATGTACATGTAAAGAAATGCAAATAACCAAATGTTGTGAAGCACACTCAAACAGAAGGGGGAAGGCAGATGCCAAACTTAGGACAAACCTCTTCATTTATAAAACTCTAAGCTTAATGCTCCAAAAGCTTTTTACACGTCACCTACCTCACTTTACCCTCCCTTTCCATCTACTCCTATCAGACAGTTTTAATTTCCCACTGTGCAGTGATGCAGCAATCTGTTATTAGAAAACAGCTAACAGGCTCGTAACAACTCATGTCAGGTGCTGGTCTGAGCAAATTATAATCAGTCTGCACCATACAAGTTTGAAATGCCAGTTTCCTGCCGAAAGATAACAAAACCCTAAGCAGTCTGCCCTCCCACCNAGCTACAACCTCCTCAGCCCCCAAAGCAATCCCCTCCAAAAATACTCATGGTAAGTCATTCTTCCTTAATGCTAATCAAAAGAAATGAATTCAACAGCACACTAAAAGCTTTCAAAAGACGAAATCTCTCCAAGGCACAGAGGAGTGAAATGTCCCTGAGGATTACATTCACTGCATGCTCTCAGAGATCTGTCTGACCGCTGGGTGCCTATCACTCCTCCACCTCATGAGGGTCAGTCCAATGACATTGCTAAGGCAGCAAGAGTTCTAAACACTAGTCAAACCGAATTCTATTTTTTTCGATTGTCTTTACTTTCCAGAAACAATCTTCTGTTTGTCTGTGATAACAGCAAGTATTTATTACAAAGACAGGTAATTGCACCTTTACTGAATTTCCCCAGCCAATAATCAGCGTTAAATTATCCTTCCAGCAAAGGCTGCAGGGATACATATCTGGGCGAAGGCTTATGTCATCTCGAGGCACATTGGTAATTCTTTGCTTGGAGATCATGTCAAGTATCTTCACGCCCTGAAAGTTTAAAAACAAGACAACTTTATTCAGTATGACAAACTCCTGCTCACCATTTTGTATGCTAAGGCAGTCAGAGCAGTTTACGGAACAAATTTCAGAGCAGGGCCGAGTGTGCCAACAGAAAAACTGTTGATACAAAAACCCATCTAACCCAGGAGGTGACAAAAGGAGTAAAGGGATCAGAGTAATTTAGAAATTTTAAATTCACATGCCAAATAAAAAGATATAATAAGTGAATGAGTGACAGACTAGCAATTCCAGTCATGAACCAGTTTGGTTTATTGGTCTGGTGCTACTCCTGGAGAAATAAAAAGAACCCCAGCTTTTTCACACTAGCCCCTCCAGAGACATGGAAATTTCCACCTTGGAAAAAGAAAAGCAACAACTCATTAAGATAAATGAATTCAATCTCAAGATGTGCATTTCTGTTCTTGTATTAAAACAGAAAAGCAAGCATATTCAAACAATGCTTGCTTTTGTATGCTGTGATTTTTTTACTCCCTCCTCAGGAAATCTCCTAAACTAACAGAACAAAAAGTTAAAAACCAGGAAGATTAAAGTCATTTGAGAGACAGAGGAAAAAAAGAATCAATAATTAGATTTTTTGTGCCATTTAGACAAGGTAAGCTATAACCTTTCCAATAGCAAAATGGAGATTAATTTCATGTTAAGTAATGACTTCATGGTAATTTAAAACAAAAGTCTCTAAAATAAAATATTTTAGTAGGGACTTCTTTTCTGCTCACAGAGCTTACAGAGTGAGTCTTCAATTCACAGAGAAGGGGATGGAAAAGACCTTGAAAGGTCAGCATCCATGATGCCATGCCATGTTGGGATTTTCCTAGTGGCAAAACTGATTTAGAAGATTCCCCTGCCTATTTCTGTTCCCCACACTGTGAGTTTCTATGTCCCCAGCTGCAAAAATACACAGATACAACTATTTAAAAGTCATAGGGGGTCATGGTCTAAGCCAGGTTTTGCCTTTTTTTTTTTTTAATCACAGGGAACAGTAAGTGGTATGAGGGTGGGTGAAAGGAGTTTTTTTCAGTGATCTTTGTCACTGAAGAACTGTGAGTATGCAACACATTTCTACTGGCATCTCACCAGCTAGCAGACATCAAAGTTTCAAAAACAAACAAACAACAAGTTACACATTGCATCTGCAATGTACAGAGCCCAGATCTCTAGGTAACATAAACAAGGATCTTATGCTTTGTGTTTTCTAAGCTCATCTGATAAAATTTTTAATCTTGCTTGAATTGCATTTTAATAAAGTTGCTTTTTATAAATCTTACTACTTCATTTTCAAGAATGATTTTCTGTGACCCATACCACACCTTCTATTTTTCTACATGATCTACATGATCTACATGATTTTCTACAGCAAATCTTATATGGGCTAGACCAGCTCATGTGTAAACTGGCTTTCAAACCAACAGTGTAGGATCCTCTTTGGTTATAAGTGTTGAGAGACAGTTGTTTAATAGAATAAGTTTTACATAAGAGTAAGTTATTTAAAGTTATAATATTGCATGATACCGTATGCTGTTTGCTTAGGTTTACTTGCTTAGCATGAGTAGCTGGATTTTTTTGAAGTCTTAGGCTGTAAGCTGTGAACTTACACCTAGATATGCTTTTGGCTGGCAATTAATTATTAATTAATTTTCTTCTTAGTAGCTGGTACAGGGCTGAGTTATGGATTTACTGTAAGAATAATGTTGACGACTCACTGATGTTTTAGTTGTTGCTATGTAATTTCCCATCCTCTGCCTGTGAGCAGGTGCACAAGAAGTGAGCAAGGAGTCAAAAGGGGCACCTCTTGGCTCTTTGGAGCTGTCCACTGTAAAAGGACTTCAGTCCTTACAGTTAAAGTCTGGGGTGGTGTGTATGTGACTCCTTGAATGGTGTGAGAATGCCTGAGCAGTGGCTTCTCCTCTAACAGGTATGCCATTTGTGTCATGAACTGAAAGGACTTCCACAGTCAACTTCCTATCATGAAGGAGCTAAAACCTGTCCAAATGGGACTCCAGCAGCCAAATGCCTTGAAAGATTAGGTCCTCAGACGTCTCAGTTTGTAAAACTTGCACTATTAGCCATGGAGGAAGGAGAAGAGAACATAGCAGCAAATATGGGTTACCTACGCATCTGAAAAGCAGAATTAGACCTTGCCTAAATATAAAAACTAGTTAGCCATGCACACACAGTAAGAAGCAAGGCTATAAAGACTTTCTCTGATTTTGAAAAAAAGAAGTGTAACACAAAACCTTGCTAGAGAATGGTGTTTAAAAAGTTAAACGGGAAGGGAAAGGGGAATAACCAAATATATTAATCTTTTGGAGGGCAAGTATCATTTCATTTTTCTTTGAAAGATAAGCCATGGCTTATTGTCTCTGACAGATGGCTCTCAATGTTTTATTAGTATTCTGTGTTCTGATGTGGCACATTATCTCTGGGGATAGCTCTCATCCTATCCATCCCCAGCAGATACCTAGAATATGTATTTTAATTGTATGGCTCTGAAAAAAACAAAACCTTCGAAAAACCTAATGTTAGGTCAATCAAGCTCTCCATGAAGTTTCCATTCTAATAGAGTTATTAAAGGGAAGCAAATAAACAAAGGTCCACTGTTATAAACAGGTGGGCTTTCATAGGCTGTTTGCATGATAATGGGTGGTTAAAGTTATGTTGAGTCTTATAATTGGTTAAATCAAGTTGTAATGTTAATGTTAATCTGGTTTTGAAGTGTGCTGATGTACGGGTGTAACACCTCCATGTAACCACTAGATGGGAGTCACATGGGGGTAAGTAATGGGTAGAATTTTCCAGAAACTCTCTGCAGAAGCAATGACATCATTCCGGATTTTAATTGGTGCATCAGTGAGCCAATGAAGTGGACTTATTCCCTAATGATTGGTCAGGAGTGAACCACTAGAACGAGCCAATCAGAGACGGGTTTCAGGACCAATCAACGAGAGGATCCAAAATGCACCAATCCTGACATGGGACAAACTTACAAGAACTCTCTGGGTGGTCTCCACGAGGTCCTCCTGAGGTGGCTTGCTTTCTGAGGCAGCATCTGGTGTTGGGCGCATTGTTACCTTGTTGCTCTGCCTTGCTGTGCCTGGCTTTGGGGCTACTCCCCTTTGCTTGTCCCCAGTTGCCCTTTCAATAAACCAATTAGTCTAATTGGCAGTTTTATCAGACTGTTTATGACACACCTCTAACAATTTCATATCAAACTGGTTTTGAAAGATAGCAAAGAACGATGGCTTTAAAAAATTTTAATAAATGCTTCCCTTTAGGACGGAAAAACAATAGAAGGAAAAAAAAGCTAGTGTTTCAGAAATACTTTCACCATATTAAAAGAAATACTTGGAATCTAGACATGATACACACTTAAAAACACATCCCTCACTGCTGAGCTTCAAAATATAGAGCTTGACCCATCTATTAGATATACAGGGGTAGGTGAAATGCAACACTCGGAATGAATGCAATGGTTTTCTACAAAATTACACTTAGAACAAAAGGGGCCTATTTTCTCCTAAGTCTAACTTTTTCTGGTGGCCTAACAAAATGAGAAATTATTACTATATTTTTTTTATAATCTGCAACATCGAAAGTGCATGTGACAAAGTCATTTCAGTACAAATTACAAAATCCAGAGTTTATTTTTTTTCAGGGGGTGGCAGGGAGTGGAGATGTTTTATTATTTATATAGAGAAGAATTACATTGACATTCCTTCCTTGGGTTGCTTCAATAAATTGCCCTGATCAAAATGCTAATTAACAATAGTGTACAGTAGTGACCACCACAGTGGTATATAGAGCTACTTTCCTAATTTCTTCAGAAGGGGCAATCATATTGGAGACCCCTGACTAACCAGCAGGAAACAATGGAAGAAATTTCTACAAAGAAATGACATATAAACCACTATCCTTCAATGTCTTTTATACCCAATTCTACGTATGCACAGTTTTTCAACTGAATATTTTGTCAATTAACATTGAAAAATTTCAATAATCAGTGCAACACACGGATATTTTTGTTCATGTAATGGGAGTGAAAAATACTTACCATATTATTAGCCCAAGCAATTAAGTGTCCTCTCCATTTTACATTTCTTATATTTCCTTCCCCTTCATGTAAAACTGAAGGCTTCCATCTATTCATCCAGCCTCTTTCATATAACAGCAACTAGGAAGAAGTGCAACAATAAATATTTCTGTGACACAGTGCTGTATGCAAACATGGGAGTTATTTTTTCTTCATTATCCCATACTCTGTTTAGATTTAAGGACAATGAAAAATACACATCTATCACAAAACAAAAGCAAATATAATCAAACATTTTGATACAGCATATGTACATCAAGCATCTTGTATATTCCAGAATTCCAGTTAAATTTTAATAATATTACGAGGAAGGCCTTTTGTCAAGTTTCTCCAAAGAATAGTAAGTATAATTATTTACCTTTTAAAGACAAAGAAATTAAGGTATTTCAGAACCTAAGCCTACAGCACTAGTGACAACACTTCAGAAAACTGGTAAAGAAACCAGGTCACCTCCCTGATCTCAAGATCCACCAATCCCATCATAGGCTCCTTACTCCAAAAAAACCAGGTAGTCAAAGAAAATTATCAAAGATACCCAAGCCTATGACCTTTTGCTTGCCTCCATGTAGAACTACACAGCCTTTCACAGGGGTCTAGAGATGCTGTGTTTTAGTCCCACATCTGCCAACTGCACTGTACCACAAATGGCTGCTGTTTGTAAAACTTGTGTGATTGGTAATCCCAGGTTCTGCAGCTAAGGAAGGTATTTTAGAATATCTAAATGCACAAGAGTTGTTATAAGATGCTTTTCAGCAGCAAAGAAAAACCCAACTACATGCAGAAAGTCTGCACAGAAAGACAGTCCATACTGCTTGGTTGGAGCATGGTGCTAATGATACCAAGGTTACAGGTTCGATCCATCTACGGGCCATTCACTTAAGTGCTGGACTTGATGATCCTTGTGGGTCCCTTCCAAATCAGAGTATTCTGATTCTGTGTGTCTCAGAAAGTTATTCAATAGGATTACATGGAATCACTCCAAGAGACGCAAAGTGCAGCACTTGGAAGGATACCTAATAAGAAGCTGAAGCATCTACAGAGATCACACTCTAAGGTACCAGTCCTGCTAACTTTTGCATGAATACACCCACATATGAACATATGCACAACCTGGACCCGAGCTCACACCTCACACTGGAAGGCGTGAAATAGTTGCCTGCAAAGATCTCTACCATGCTAAAACCCAAATGGAGTACTCTTGTTGCTAGTATTTCCTATCTGAGATCCAGCTGTATGCACTTTCTTATATATGATTTCCACTTGTATTTGGATAAATATATCAAATGTTAGGACACTAGTTGTTTAAAATAAGATCTTTTAGCAAAAATGAGATTTTAATGGCAATTATCAGTCTGCCTCTCTCTCCTAAAGCCAGAAGATGGCACCAGAAGACAAGTATTTTCTCCAAGAGTTTAAAGCAAGCACCAGGTAGCGTAGTCTATCGAGAAGTTTTTGTGTGAAGTGTGCTGCAGACATCAAACTTATTCAAGCAAATGATTTTGCTTCCTTTACGTAGGTCACATGAAGGTCCACCTTTTACACAGTACAGATTTTTCTTCCCACATACGAAAAGGCTACTGAGTAACTCTCACAGAACATGATATTTTACAGCTACCAGGGCAAGCCACTGAAAATAGGGTAACATCTATGCTCATAAGGCAGTGCTATATGGAGGGATTTCCATTAGAAGACTGGTAGGTAGATGTTAAGCACAGGAGCAGCCCTCAGCCCAAAAGAATAATCTCCACTCAGATGCTAAAGATGTCATTAAAAACTAAGTGCTGTGCTGATCCAGATTTGATAATTACTTTTTTCCTAATTTACTAACCCCTAAGGAGAAGCTGTACAGAAGAAGAACTGCTGCTTGGGTGCTTCTTCCAATACCATCCAATTAAGACAGCAGCAAAATACATGGTATTTGCATTGTGACTTACTGGACAAAGCTGCAGAAACTGATGTGGATGATGTGAAAGGTTAAACCTGGCTGATGTCAATTATATTAATTGTACTAGGAATTTTTTCTGCTTGTGACTACATTGTGATTTAAATTAATTTATTATACTCAAGATCCAGAGCAAACTTGGTATGACACTTTGCATCTTTTTTGTTATTCATGGTTTGTGAACATCATGCTTTTTCACGACTCTGAGTAACAAACTGCAAGGAAAAGTAAATGATCTGAGAAAGAACTGGTGAAGAGAGAAGATAATTTGAAAAATCCTTCAGTCTCTGCTCAACTCTTAAGAACACAATTGAATTTTCAGATCAAGGCAATAGAAGATAACAGGCTGGTATCGCCTATAATTAGGATGGAAAGTGAATCTGAATCACTGCAACACCCTGAATTCCCCATTTCAGATCAGCAACTGAAATAGGTCCAACACTGAGGCCAAAGGTCACTCCACACTGTGGCTTCAAAAAAATAATATGCAATCTCAAAACATGCTTAACTAATTTATCTTCAATGCAATTATCTGTGTGCTATTGATATGCCTACTGTGATTTATTTATTATTTCTTAGAGCAACGACACCTGGAAATTGAATTTGTGAACCCAGAACTTTCCTATGTGTTTTGGAACTGTTGTCTACTGAAGGCATCTCTCTCAAAATAAGCAGACTAATTTCTTTCTTAGTCTTCCTTTGTCTCCACATTGAAATGTTTATCATACCAGAAAGCAATTTAAAACTTCAAAAGACACGTAAGAAGAAATCCACAGCTTCTGGAGGGGTTCTTCCTACCACCTCCCTCTCTTTTTGGTAGGGGAAAAATATTTTAGGATTTTATTTGCCATAAATCCTGTATTATGGTAGTCAGCATTCACAGTACTTATATTTCAACAGCAGCCAAAATCCCACTTTCTTGCCTTCTCTGCAACAGAGTTTGTTTTTCCCGTTTTTCATTTGCTCTCATAAAACTTTCTAGTCCTTTGTTACATACAATACAGTTGTGCTTACAACACTTTTCCAGTGTATCTTGCATGCACTGCAATTTGATAATACAGCTAAAATAAAATAACCTTTACCTTCAGGGTCCCTACCCACACTGCTTCATAGTACACTGCAATCTTCTGTTAGCTCACTAATTATTTTGCGAGTCTTCACTGCTTATGATTGTCCACCAGATCATTAAGAAAAATGAAACACTGAAATGTATGAGACAAGAGGATGGAGCAGGACACTTTTTGGTTTAAAAAATAAGTGGATATATTTCTCTTGGATTAGTGAATACATCTCTTCATATCTTTCACTAACAGGAGATTAACCTACACCAAAAAGAGCTCAAAACTCTATTTTAGAGTGCATCCGCTAAAGAGAATAGATGAGTGCTTGGATTTAATGGAGCCTGTCATGCAATTAGCATTAACACTAATTACACGTAATGCTGGTCTTAAACTATGTACAGGAATTCCCAATCCTCTGAACAAAGAGGTGAATGATTGCAGCTTTGGTAGTATCAACATGGTGAAGTAATTCAATTTAATTTATTCTCACTACCAATTACTAGCTTCAATATACTGAAATAAAATATGTCTGTTCTCACAGAAATTTTAAAGGAAACACACTTTTACTGATGCCCAGCAACACTACTTTGTTTCAACATGGCGCCTTGTGGGAGGTTAGGGTTTTTCCTTTTGTTTCTCTTTCTCTTAAGGAATTTTCCCTCATTTTTGCTGCTAAGGAACAATAACGACTGGGTACTTAAGAGAGACAAAAGAAGTTGCCAAACTTAGGGGAGGAGGGCATCTGGCTGAACTTCCCTTATCTGAGGGTTTCTTTCAGAAGGGCAGAGATACCCGGAGAACTGGGCTGGGAAGACGCCGGCTGTGGCAGCTATTAGTTTTCTTGCTCTCTCGGCTTCAGAGGAGGACGGTGGGAGCTGCTGCTTGGAGGAGGGAATTCGCTGCTGCTGCTGCTGGAGCCCAGCCCGGTCCTGCTTCTTCTGCCGTGGGGTGAGCCTTTGCTCATGAGAGCAGCCACTGAATTGGGACCTTATCAACACCCTACCTCACTTAGACAGGCCCCTTCCCCATCTGCTCGGGTGCCTTAGGGGAAAGCCTGGCATCCCCGAGCCCCCTCCCCCACCAAGGGAGTCTCTTTCGGTTGTGTCCGGGAGCCCGGACTGCCACTGCCCAGCCCCGTCCTTTCTCTATCACTGCTCCGGGTTTTTTGCTACACTGTAGATAAGCACCCCCTGCGTGCCAGGACACCCTGCAGCTCCTGCTACAGCTGCCAAGTGTTTGATACATCTCATCTTCCACTCCGGGACTTCGCTCATCACTACCTTCCCAGCTTGCTATTCTGAGGTTCCTGCTACAGCTCCTTCTGCTGTCCAGAGGGGGCACCAGGATCAGCTTCCCCTGCGAGTTCGTAAAGGAAGCACCGTTTCCATCCCTTCCTGCCGGCTGCGCCCGTCATGGTGCACGTGGAGATGGTTGGACCCCGCGCCACAGCGCCCCCTGCAGGCGCGGGGGAATCATCGCACGCGCCCTGCCCGGCCGGGAGCCAACAGCGCCCCTGCCGGCTGTGACTGGAACTACAGCAAAGGGGAAATGCCCGACAGCCGAGAGAAGGCTGTGGTTGGGTTTCTGGTTTGGTTTGTTGTTGCTGCCATTGTTGTTTGTTTGCCTTGTTATACATACTAGGAAAGAACTGTTATTCATTTTCTCATATCTGTGCCTGAAAGCCCCTTAATTTCAAAATTATAATAATTTAGAGGGAAGGGGGTCATATTTTCCATTCCAAGGGAGGCTCCTGCCTCACTTAGCAAACACCTCTTTTTCAAACCAAGACACACCTTCTGTGTAAAGATTTGAAGTATTAGTGAAGTGAAGAAAAAAAGGCTTAGGACTTCAATTTGTAACTGAAGAGCCACTTTTCCCTTCCTTACTGCAGAACTGTTGAATTAGTTTTTATTTCACAAAATAAAAAATAGCAGAAAAGTCCCTGTTATTTCCTTATCCTGTTCTTTGTCTAAGTGTGAAGATGAACCTACCTGTGGCATTTCTCCTATGTTTTGGCACCTCTGTCACCACTTCTACCTCAGCTAGGCAAGACCAAAAAAACCTAAAATGCTATTTCCATGGTTACAAGTGATCACTAGAGCTAGTTATTGTTTTCAGCATGAAACCAGTATTTACAGGCACAGCCAAGATTAACAGATACCAGAGAGTAACACAGAACAGCATGCTGCATGAAGACTTACTGTTTAGTAGTTCATCCCTAGGAAAACATATAGCAACAATAAAAAATTACATTTTCTATTTTAAACAGAGGATGAACTGGATGAGCTCAAACAAGGCAGAGAATAATGCAAGCCCCAAGCTTTCAGCTGAAGATGAGCTTTCAAGATTTCGTCACAAAATGTTGTCTAAGGAGCTGGGGTGTGAACAGAGAGTAGGGCAGCAAGTGCAGTCAAGGGAAACCACACAAGGAGGCAGAGGCAGACAGCAGCATCGGGAGGTATGCGATGGCAACAGTGAGAGATGAAACAGGAACTACTGCTGTAGTTCATGGACAGAGAAGGTAGAAATTTTGAGATGTTTAATACAAACAAATGCCATTGAACTTTTATTAGGCTTCACTTTCAGTAACTCAACTGCCACATTCCAGCTGTCGCCTATTCACAAAGAACTACAGAATTAACACCTTGAAAAGCAAATCCTGCAGTCTTGCAGGCAGAGACACATATATCATATACTTAGATCCTCATTGCTTGCCACCTCAGGCAATGAAAAAAAGGGTTCTACACAGACATTTGAAAAACACACAACTATAGATTACATGCACATAGGACTGTGATCCATTCACTTTACACAAACCAAGTTTATTACAGCACAAGGAGAATTTTTGTTTTAGTGATAATGAAGAAATGCATATCCAAATACCCATAAAGAAGAAATGTAAGCAAAAAGAAATATGCTTATTAAGCAAACAGGATATACTACATATCAAAGTCTCATCTGCTTAATAATATGGGATACATCTGGGCATTATATATCGCAGTGAGGACATCACAGATCAGTATTATTGTGGTTTGCTTGCTGCTACTGTTTGTTTCCTATTTATGGCAAATTATCCAATGCATGGACAGAAATTGCCATAGTATTTACTCTTTTTTCACTTAAATCAAACCTTTGAGTATTTACTGACTGACATTTTAGAGCTTACAAAGCAATCTGCCTTTGTTGTCTGGTACTCTTCTACCCAACACAATGCTAAACAGCTGACTATCTGCTTTCTAAAAATGGACTGTGCTGCAAATAGAATCCTGACAATTCAATAATTTGTCAAAGCAGTTCAGTTATTATGAAGTACATGTCATAGGGTTCAGAGGTAAGGTTATCTACTTACTCACCATGCAAAGTGCGTCTGCTGACACTAAAAAGCAACAATTAAAAAAAAAATCTGAGATATTCCTTGGCAGACTTGACTTTAACATACCAATTCCACTACCCCTAACAGCAGTCACAGATCTCCAAGAATGCTACTTCTCTTCCCATTTGTACACTGTTTGCAATCACCACCCTTTCTCTGTGTATGTTGTTGCTCTGCCTGGAGTGGAAAGGAATTTAGACCGTCTTGTTTTGCATCTCAGGTAGGAGATACCATGGGTTCAGGCCAGAACTGTGACACTGAAATAGGTTTTTTTTTCTTTTTAAAACGAGAAATTTGCCCCAGGTAACACTAAGTTTTCTCTGCTTTTATAAAAGACAAAGAAAAAAAGAGTCTAATGTTTAAACACAAGCATTGCTATGTTTAAGTGTTAATTCTGTGAGGATAAATGGGACAAACATGATCAGACACATCTGTACTTGAAAACCAGTTCTTATAGTGTATCTTCTCCACCAAAAGAAACACAGACAGTATTAAAAGTGTTTTTATATATTTTTCCTATATATATATATACACACACACATATATACATATATTAAAAAAATCATGAATATGTTATGTAGATATAGACACAGATATATAGAGATGAGACTGTTGACAGTCACAGAGTAAATCTGCTGTTTTATTTTGGTTCTCTAGCCCTTAAAATGGTCCCGATTGGATATGCAAATCAATACTTATTATATAAAATGTATGTCCTAGGCAAACGAGGAGACCCAATCCTTTATGATACTCCTATACTTCAGAACACATTTGCTTAATTTGTGCTGGGTCTCCACTACCATGCTAGGTAGAGAAGCCTCAAAAAACCCCTTGATTAGCACACATTCAGCAGAGTGACTCAATCACTTCAGAGGACTCATTCTCCTAAGAATTTCACTACAAAAACCTTTGTGTCTAGTTATTGACATTAATAGGGATGATGTCTCTGCCAAGAAAGGAATCTCAACTTGTCCTGCTCTCCTAAGTTATCATTACATAAGACACAGTAGCTGATACCTTGACTTTGGAACTGAAATAATCTTCAGTCTTCTTTCTTTGTTAGTTCTGTCTCTTTAACCCTCATGACATAATGGATACTTGAACTTCACAATAATGTTGATTTAGTTGATGTATTGGGAAAGACCAGCACTCTAACAGTTAAATCAAGAACACCTTGTTTTCAGCTTTACCACCCTAATTTAGTTGGCTTTTACCCTGTTATTTTTTGAGATTAGACCCTTTTAGAAAGGTAGAAGGTTATGGCCTTCAATAGCACAGTATTTGTCTTTTCTCTTGCTTTGAAGCTCTATTGTCTGCTTTGGACAGAAATGCTCTGTTATTTACAATATATAGTATTATTATTTCAGGGTTACCATCATCTGCCAAATCAGCACAATGGTGCTGTGGTTAATTGCAGAGATCAGGAGGGGAATAGGGAAGCACCTTGTTTTAGTATGGTACCTATTGCTTCTCACTGCAATAGGGTCAATTTCCACAGTACCTGTCTTATTTCTAGGCACAGATAATATTCATTCACTAAGAAAATAGGGTGAAATAAGCTTTTCCAACCCAAAATAGAAGGCAATGATATTATCTCAAGCTTAATAGAAGTTCTTTTCTTTTAAAAACTAGTACTTTAGTATGCAAACAATTTAAATAGGTTTATTAGTTCATAATACATTTTAGAGAAAAGCTTCTCTACATGCCTACTTAAGCAGAGTTAAGCAACTATATAAACATATGCACAGTAGAGTTAAACTTACAACAATTCACAATGATTACCCCAGTTACCCCAGGGAGCATTTCTCTGAAGTCAGCTTTAGGTCAGGCTGAGCTTCTAAGATGTAGCAAATCCCAATATTACACAGCAATTCACCCAAGTTCCAGACATCTGCCTGTGTAGGGAACTGACGACCTGTACTGTGCATCCCTGAAGCATGTCGCTAGGGTTTTTTTCCACCTTCTGTCTCTTGAACATGTCCAGGATGCCCTGCAGTGGATCTTTGAACTGAAAACTGTATTTTTTACACATTTTATATTGTTACAAAGAATATTTTTCATAAAAAAATAAAGGAGAAGCAAACAAAAAACCCCACTGAAGTTTAAAAATGCGTATTTACATTATGTCACTATTCCCAGAAAGCAAAAACAAAGATAGACCCGGCAAGCCTTTGGATTAAGAGTTCACATGATACACACTATGTTTTTTTAATGCACCTCAGGCAAGGAGCATAGCATGAGAGCTTTAAGCAAAGCTTTTCTCTTTGATCCAAAATGAGGATACTCTTTACTGTTACTGTTACCCTTACTTTGGTACTGCCAGCTATCAGGGATGAAGTCACTGTACACATGCAAAGGCTAAAAGTGCACAGACCTCAGGAGCCACAGGAGGACCTGTCCCCCTCCCTGAAGGAGCTCACCCAACTGCACAATCTCCAGACACAGGAAAAGAGAGGTGAGGTCCACCACCTGAGGCTGTATGCTTCAGCCTACTTCTCCTCACTCTTATGTTCAGCTCCCTGTTGCCTGCTGTCTGCATACTACTCTTTGGCTTTATAGTTAAGGAGAGGTGTAAATGTTCAGAAAAAGAAAAAAAAAAAAAACTAGCTATATTAGCAGGTGGAATTTAGCTTCCTGAATTTTCAAAAAGCGTTTTGTTGTTGTTTTTATAAAAGTACGTATGTTCCTTTTGGAGGAAAGGAGAGAAGGGGAAAGATTTCTACCACAAGGCTAGAGGTTTTATTTGTTGGTTTTGTGTACCAATAAAATCAAATTACAGGTGTCAAGGGACATTCATTTCAATGCTAAATACCTTATGTTAAGATGTCAATTAAAGTTTTTCTGAGGAGGAAAGTTCCTCAGCAAAGCATGAATGCATTAAGAATGAGTATACCATTCCCCAGAGGACAGAATATAAAACAACCTGTCAAGTAATCAAAGGTAACCAAAGAGAATGTGTTAACTCCCTGGTTTTTTCTGTTTGGCATCAGGTGAATGCAAGATCTTTTGCCACCTGACGGAGCCCTGTTCTATTAATTCCTTGCTTCTCTCTTTCCATGCCCCTTTTATCAGCACTAAAAAGCTTCACAAACTGGTGGCTGACACAGACACACACTGACTGTGCATTATTTTAAGGACAACACCAACTTCTACCAGCCAGAGAAAGCTGTCAAGCACACATGCCACTTAAATAAATAAAGCACAACTATGCTTTGAAACATAATGAACTGTTAATGAAAATTAAGATGTATTCAGCACTAGAAGTCTGTAGTTCTTACATGCTGGTAAGAGAGAGCAATGGCATTTGGTTTGATGCATCTCTGAGGATTGTTCATCCTTAATTCATAACAGAAGGCAACAGAAACTTCCACAAATTCAAGAAACTGTTCCAAATAAAACTTTTCATATTTTGACTGAAAATATGCAATGTGATGTAAGATACTTGTAGGACCTGTAAACAGCTGCAATCTGAAGGTCAGAATTGTATCCTACACTAGTAAGACACAATGCACATTTAAAACACCAAGTGATCCAAATAGAAGACTACCTAGAGATTCAAGTGCAGATACTTGGGTTGATTTCCTTAAAATAAAACCCCAAACAAACAAACAAAACCCCACCTCAAAAAATCACCCACAGGTAACCCAAGATCAACATGCTTTGTAGAAGATCAGTATTAAGGTCTAACTTCTGCTCCAACATCAACAAATTAAAACGGAGAAAGTCTGGCCTAGGAAACATAAATGACTTTTTTTTTCAGGCTATATAGACAGAATGGTGTTTCTACTCTGAATCTCAACTAGTTGCAACATGTTTTTACCATAAAAAGCGCACTTTCTCTCCCCCTGAAATCACTTTTAATTAACAATGCTTTAGAATATAATGTATAAAGAGAAGGAAAAAGCAGAAGTCTTTGTTCTAGGTGTTAAAAGTCACATACATAGCCTTCTGAGCTATTTCAAAAGGCTATTTAAAGGTAGCCAAAGTTCATTATGACTGCTTACCTTTTTTCCTCCTGTTACAAATTGCTTGAAGTGGGATCTTACAAAATGAGGATGAACAGCAACAATCTGGAGGTGGTGAGGGAAGGGGGAAAGAGAGGATTGTGGATTAAATAAGAGTTTACATGAAGCACCACATCACTTTTTAAACTAGATAATCCTTTGTCAATTATCAAGTATTACAGCTGAGTTCTTTCTCTGAAGTAAAGCCTAGTTGCTTCAGACATGTTTGTTTTTCCTAGAAGAGAAGATAATTCTTCATATTGTATGCTACATGACAAGCGTGACATTGAGGGCCATGTTACACTGAATAGCTACTTTTCTGTATAGCAGGCAGCAGAATTAGGACCAAACAGAACAGGACTGCTGTGAGCAAGAGTTACCCCAATTAAATCTGGTCCGGGGCCTGCCTAAAGGGCACACACACCTCAGCCCTGTCAGAGGACAACACTGTGTAGCGTCTTGCACTGTCTCTTCGCCTTACGTGTTACGTGTCGAGTGCGGAGATCCAGCTGTACGAGCAGTAAAGGCAGTAGGAGGCAAGTGAGTCGCATCTGGCATGTGTGAAAACTTAATGATCTCATTCCTTTACCCCCCGCCCTAAAGAGCAGCTGCAACATGGAAGATGCCAAGCAGCAAAATGCAAACATTTGCCCACATCACCTTTTCTCCAGCAAGAAATGTTTCTTGTTAAAAAGTACTAGATTTTCCCATACGCCTACTAGAGATCCTTTTTTCAACAGCCAGGCAGACAAACTTCTCTAAAGCAGAGTTAAACTCAAGTTTTCTCTTCAGATAGGATACATCAATATCACTGCCCATTGCCTTATTTTGAGGCAGGTTTAATGGATATGAACTGGTTGCAAAATACTGACCTCACATTTAGCAGAACCCTCGGAATTTGTATTACAAATCTACAAAGAAATATGTTGAGATAGGTAATGCCTGAAACTGGACTATTTCTCTTTCACTTTCCCTTTTGTGTTTGAAAAACTCAATAATACTTTTTACAAAACCAAGACTGGCTTTCTTCCCACCTAACCAGACCAAAAGCTTTTATATCGAGATAGAAAACTATTTTCTAGTGACTTGAATAACATTGTGAGGAAGTGGTATTCCTCTCTCTCATTTAGATTGAATGTGACCTTTCTGTTATTAAAGACAACACCACCACAATTACCAAAATTAAAACAAGCACTTACTTTAATAGGACAGTCAAATGTTTCATGAAACTCTTCTGCTGAATATAATCCAAACACTTGCACCTGAAAAAGTATATTGAAAAACCAAAAGTATTTACCTAATTTACACCGAACAATTAACACTGAAAGTAAAAACCTAACAACTAGAAGATTAATTTGAATGTGAACAGTGACATCTTTTTTCCTAAAGGAAAAGAAGACACAATTAACAATTCAGAGCTAATTGATACATCTTGGTCTTCTACTGTGACATATCTCTAATATTTGCAGCAGTACAAAAGTACTTTTGTGAATCTTTTCCCTCCTTTTTTTTTTTTTTTGTTACAATCAGAGTAAAAACTTTAAGTTCCTTTCACTTTTGGCTGATCAAATCTGTTTAACAGATGGCAACCTAACTATGGTAAGAGCAATAGAATAACATTCAGGAGAAAATAAATTAAAAATTCTTCCTTTCTGAGAAAGAATTGTAGGATTTTTTTCCCTCCAAGCAATACAGGGTTTACAGAAGAAAATAAATTTGTGACAATAAAGCAAAACCACCCTGAAATCCAAGTTCCATATATTTCTAGGCATCCTCTCCTCCTCCCAAGTGCATACAGTGCTATTTTGTTTTAATCCATGATCACTGGAAATGTCTTTCTCTGAAGATTCCTCCCTTCTCATTTATGTCATAGATACGGTATCAGTACATTTAACAGTCAGCAATGGCGTTGCAACCATAGGCAATCAGATATCTATCAGAATTAATTCATCTGAAGAAGCGTCAACATTGAATTTAAAAAAAAAAGGTTTTTACTGTCAAGAGAATTAACAAGATTTTTAAAATGTTTCCTTGCTTTTAGTTCCAAACAAGTACAGAGATATCAAGTGTTTATGAAATATTATTAGACTGAGATAATATGACTACAGAATAAGGTCTCTCACTATTATTTTAAGTACAACCCTCTTTTGGACTCATGTCTCTTCATTCAATACACAATATTCCCTTTCCTAATTCTCAGATGAGACAGTTGACAACCCAGTTCCTGCAGAACTTAGGAATAAACCAGGACAGGAATTAGTAACTGATTTACTAACTATGACTTCCACAAAGAATAATAACTCGTTTGCTTTTCCATTATGTTTTTAAGATGTTTCCACCCACTGTGAGAAGTTGTTGAAACAAATTCATCCCAGAAGGGATGAACATCACTGGAAGAAGGAACAAAAAAGAGCATCCCATGAAGCTCCGATCAGTGAGGAAATGTATCTGACAGCAAATCTACTTAAGAAGGCTCTCAGACAGGCTCTCGTTATTTTCAGGAAAATTTTCTGGAAAAGGTAGTCCTTTCAGTAACTCTGCTCTGCATGTTCAGCATTGGACTCATAAGTTCTAAAAGATCCTTTAACCTTATTTCTTTCTTCCCATCATGATTCCTTCAGGGGGAAAAATAAAAAAAAAAATAGTAACAAAAAAATAGAAATCCCTTTCGAGAAAGACCTGAAGAATAAAGTCCGCAGATACCAGTAATGGGCCACAAAAAGTGAGGCTTAATGGCTCTAAAAGATCAATTCAGAGGACAAGAACCCCCAAAATTCCTGCAGACAGTCAAGAAGACAGAGTAAAAATATTAAACTTCAGGGAAACTACAAGAGAAACTAAGCCATCAGCAAGGAACCAGGACATCCTTAGAGTGGCTAAAAGTTCAGCAGTTTCAGTGAAGTTAAAAACATCTCAAACCACCTCATTTTCCTTTCAAGCTTGTCTCCTGGATACATCTCCTAAGCAGCATTATCAGCTCAGTCCATTACTCATTAGTGAATATACTGCCTCTAACAACATGCTTTAAAAATACTTCTGCATGCACTGTGTAGAGCTGAGCTACTGCTCCAAAGGATTAGAAAAATCAATATTTGGAGACTGTGAGATGTATCACAAAGTTGTGATTATGTAAGCCAGCCAAAGGGTTGTATTTGAACTGGACCTGGCTGTAAGCCTAGAAAACCTTTGGACTGATGTCTAGAGGATTTTACTTTCTGGGTTTTTGTTTTCATCAGTTGGCACATCATATTTAATACAACAGCCTCCACAAAATAAGAAACAGAGGAAAGAGAAAATAAGACAGAGAAAAAAATGAGAAAGAAAAGAAAAAGACAATACATGGTTAAAACATAACACTGCAAATTCTGTGAAAGCAGAATCCTCAAAAATTACAAAACAGCCCTTTCAAATTAAAAGTAATTAATCAAATTCAGCAACAGTGCCTTCAACATTTTCCTAATATATCACTGAATATGGCAATATTTCTTTTAGAGTATGAAAACAAAATGGAGTGAGCTAAGAGGAAAAAACAACTCTGCAAAAAATACATGTTATCATGTTTACTCTAGGGACATCATCTAACAGTTATTACTTCTTAATGTCTCATATTCTTCAGAAAGAAAGTGATTCTTTTGCTATTACAAAACTATATTGGATTTATCTATTTCTACTTTCCATGCCCACTCTGTTCATGATGCTCTTAGGCAGCTGGAAAAAGAATTTTATGATTCCACTACATTTTGCTAGTCCTGTCTGATTTTAAATATCCGGAACGCATCACTCCAGTGAATCCAGACTAAGCTGCTTCTTTGCTTCCACTTGTGGAAGAAGTAACCAACCATCAGTGATCAAAAGGCAGGAAAACAAGCCACGTTTCTTGAAAAATTATCAATGTAATACTTCCCGGATATTCTTAACATTAAAGTTGCTGCAGGCATTAGAGATGACACTAAAACATGCAAGCACATGGTTTTCAATATAATTTATATTTCTTCATAAAAAAAAGTTACAAGCCAGAATACAGGTGCCAATTACATTGCTCTTATGTAATGACATGAGAGCTTTAGCAAAATCGGGAGCCAAATCCAGGTTTTTCAAGATAGTGTACAATTAACTACATACAAAACCAACACAAAAATCTAATCTAAAAATCTCCACAATTCTGAAGATGCAAGCCTGCTTCCTGTTCTATTTATTTGAGCACCAAAATTCTCTTACACCCTGACATTTTAATACCCAGCAGCTAGACTAGAGGGCTGGTGTTGGTTATGATTTCTGCTCTTTTCCCTGCCAGTGGTGATCAGCTGCTGCTGAGTTCATTAGAAAGGAAGGTTTTTAAAGAACCAAATGCGCAGCACAGAAGAGCTGCAAGTGGCTCCCAAAGCATTTGTTGGACATGTATGACATACAGGCGACAGGTTTTGACATTAGGTCTTGATGTTGAATGTCAAGAAGAGGGTCAGAGAATTGTACTGTGCTTCTGTGCTCTCCCCCCAGTCCATATAGCTAGATCAAATCTAGTTTGAGAGTCAGAAAAAAAAAAAAGTAGTAAACTAAAATATATCAGACAGCAGAACAGATGTGAGGAGGAGGTTCTCATCATAAGGCCTTCCCTCAAGAAAACAAATGGTTTCCATCCCTATCATACTGAATCCACTTTGATATGTGAAAATGCACTATGCTCATCGTAAAAGAGAACATATCTTCATTAATTGGTAGAATATACTTGCATCAATCCAGCTTACTCAAAATTCCCAGGCCCCTTCATTACATCTGCTTTTTTGTTTAAAACTGATTTTAGAAAACTAAGCTGTTTTACGGGTCTTTTCCCAGTTTTTTCTTTGGTTTTTTTTTTTTTTTAAGGCTTTCACCACTTTTATATATTTAATCAAGTTAATAAAGACTTTGTAACTACTTGTACAAGTGTTTTAACTTCTTACAATATCAACACTCCCACTGTAGTAAGGAAAGCGGTATAAGGAATGTAAAGTTACTTTTGTTATGACCAGAACCTAGAAGTGCTACATTATCTGGCCAGGAATCTGCCATTTTCTTATACAGTAGCACAACATCCAAGTATGTATTTTAATCAGTTTTAGGGGTGTATTATTTCACAGACATGAGCCTTTCTGGATAATGTGGAAAGTCTAACTTCTAAAATACCCAGATCTTTCAAATCTCCAGATGAGTTTTTCACAAGTGTAGAATATGGTGAAGCACCAATGTCCCTGGACTCTATGAATGCAAATATGCTGAATACTGTACTTGCGATACTCCATCCCTGTGGCTATGGGACTATATTTTAGATTGCCTTGTATAGTATGTAATGTCACACACTGGATCCACAATAGCTATTTCTCTAAATGAAGGAATATTCACCATTTAAAGTATTGAAGTCTTTTCAAATGGAGCCACACCAGAGTAGGTATTACAGATTTTTCAGTATTTCTGAAATTAAATAAGTATATTTAATATTAACTTAGTATACAAAAAAATGTGTATGGCTTGTAGTCTCACTGCAGCGTAGGTATTTTGAGTCAGTAATCCACAGTCACATCTGAGGAGCCCTCACAGCAACAGCAAGTGCTTGCTCCCCATCACCATAGGAAAACCTAAACCAACAGTGCTAGCTCAACATTTTTATTAGCTTGCACAATTACTGACCCTTGCCTTATCTTGCTTAGACAAATAGGATAGTCTTGTGTTTCACACAGGATGTAAAATTCTACAACCACTTTGATAGGCACTAGTATCCCAGTTACTGTGTCAAGATACTGACATCAAGATACCTCTCAGAAATAAAAGGTCTGGATACACAAACCGTCTGCCTGCCTGTTGAGGGAAAAAAAACCTATTTGGAACAAAAAAACCCAAATGTATACAGTCTAAAGGGTATGTTTCCCCATTTTTCCTACTGCAAAGTCCAATTGTATTTTAAGTTGAAGAACTTCTATTGAATGCAACATTAGGATTACCAACACTCCTCCTCCCCCAAGTTTACTATATAAGAAATGTTCTCCTGAGTAAGTAAGGTGGATATTGAGAAATTATTTAAATGATTTTTAATGCACTGCATTTGTATATGGGCATTATATTAAAAAAGAAGCTTAAATACGCTCTGCATTAGAATTTTATCATTGCAAACCAACATCAGGAAATACTGTCATCGACTGAAAAAACAAAAAGACATTCTTATAAGTGGAAAATCAATCACCAAAACCACTAAATGTCACAGCTCAACATTCCAGAGAAGCACTGATAATTGTTAGTTATACACTACACAAATGATATATGTCCTCAGTCAAGGAAGTAGGTGCCAGTTTTTTAGGAAACTGTACATATATTGATTTTACATTTATTTAATGTGGCTGTTGTAAGACACTTTATTCTTCTGATAAACTATGATTGTTTATCAAAAGATTCCATAATTCAAGACAAACATTCATAAAGTGTGTGAAAATGAAAACCACCAGCCCACAGAAATCATGCCCACAAAATCCAATTTTGTGGATTTATAGCAGAAAGGCATTAAACTACTGTCTTGCAGGAACAGCAGAATAGTCACTGAAGTATAACTGGCACAACAGTAATGATTTAGTTGACATGTCCTCCTGTCACAGCTGTTAATCAGCTTAATAGCAGTTACATTATTGACATTCTTGTAATTACTTTTCCTACAGCATATTTGTGCAAAATATATTTGACTTTAATTTTGAGTATTCAAAGGTGAGCTCAGTTCTCAAAATGTATGGTCAAAGTAGTGGTGCTAAATGCAGGAATACACTCCACAGGTTATCACAATTATCCTAGTGTAATACTAGGACGACATGTTACCTCAGCAAATATATAAATAGATTTGTTGTACCTTGCCATCTTCTGAGCAAACACCCATATGTTCTCCACTTTCATCCAGGCTGATCTGATTTATCTTCACTGGGCTCTAGAGGAAGAAAATAAAGAAAAAATACTTTTAAAGTTACAACACCAATGATATGCTTTAACATTCCTTGCACTTCAAAAGATTTACATGTTAACGGCTGAGCAATGTTTTATTTGCATGAATCAAAAAACCCTCACAGAGTAGGTATTTCTGTGACAAAGCCAAAAGACAGCCTTCTTTCCAGCCTTTTGCCTAACCCCAAAATTTTGACCTTCTTTTTGCAGTTACCTGCCTCAGGGCTCTGAAACTCTCATGAAATGCCAGGCTCCCAGACCTTAAGCATCAGTGCCCGTGTACCACAGCTATTAATTCCTGCTATCAAAACTTTGGATAAAATATGGTGACCACACAAGCATCAGGGCAACTGAAAACTTACCTAGTTTGGTCTGATGGCTATGCTGGTAGTTATTTCTTTCTTCAAATTCCTTCTCTTACTTTCATTTTTGGCTCTAATACTGTTCTCAGAAGTGAGTATTAGAAGGTATTGAAGTGCAACATAGGTTTACTTGTTCTTAGAAAAATTTGGCGAAAAGCCTGAAAACTGCCCCAATTTAATAAATTTTCCCTTCCCTATCCAAATATACTTTTGGTTCTAACCTACAAAGTTAGACGGTATCTGTTAGACAGTACTGTTTACTTAGCTTGAACAGCTATTCATACTTGAGGTATGGCGGACTAACTTATAACATCATTTGAATAACCTGATGCATATCCTCTTGCATACAAAACCCAATCCAATTATATTCAAGTACCAAGAAATTTTTTATGTATCATGATCCTCATTTCCTCTGTAACAAATAGCTCATCATTTCAAGAATCACTGAAGGATCTTCACACAGGTAAGTCTCTCACACTTTTAAGAACAAGTTTTCTTATTCTCATAAAATATTGAATGGATTAAACCACAAATTAGATCACTCCTGTGGTTCTGAGCATGACAAAAGAAATCCATCATACGTTTGTGTAAAAATAAAGTGTCACTGGAAGAGCACTAGAGTTGTGGGATCACATTAGATATTACACAACTGTGTCTGAAGTATCACAGGTCCTTACATATGCCCTGGCAGTTGGAATTGCATTAAAAGTACATAATAAGTATATGAAAACACACTGTCCATATGGGCTATGTACAGGAGATAACCTGAGGTGTTCTCACACCCTTAGGAAAGTTTTTTCCCCCATAATCTTTCACACACACAACAAATTCCAACTCAGAGAAAGGAAGCTCCTCTCGTCCACTTTGAAAATAATATATGCCCAAATCATATTTTCTAGAAGCTTCTTTATAATCAAGGTTGAACAACTGAACACTGTACTGCCATAGTTGCCTGATGAGTTGGGAAAATTACACTGCCCTTTTGCTTTCCTGCTTTCTTGTGTGCAGAACACATAATTCTTGGTCTCGCCACAAAATGGCACCTGGAAATACTGCAATTACTGCCTGTCACAAAGTGGTCTTTCCAGTGTGTGTTGTTTGCAAAGAAGTTCACTGGCAAGGAGGAATTTAAACCAATTTTCCTTGACTCGTGCTCCAGAAGTATTTTCGTTTGCCACAGAGTGGTTATGCTGAGTTGCTACATTTCAAGATGAGATGCGAGCGCCTGACTAGCGGTGCAGGCAGCTGGTGCACATTCCATAGCTGTGTTCCTCCTGTCACGTTTAGGGGGGTATCAGCAGAGGAGTACAGCTCAAGCCCATCAACCTGATGGTGTGGCCAACATCCTTGTAAAAGCTCTATTCTCAGATGTTACACACAGAATTGGCAAATTCCAAGACTGGAGGATGCTGAGTAACGCAAGATATATCAATTGTCAGTCTGACTTTCTAGAAGCTTCATAACCAGCATGTATTTTTATTCCTGCCTTGCCTTGAAAAATGCCTTTCTAAATTTCTGTTTTGCTCATCAAGGTGCAAGAGAAGACTTTGCCTCCACCTAGGGGTGGGCATGGGGAAAAAGCCAGCATGACTGCACCGTTCCCTCTACAACCAGGAACACCTCTGGCCCTCTGAAAGAACAAGTACAGAAAGTTTAACTGAGTTTATCGTGGAAGCAGCATGGTTTTTATGTTCTGGGCTGCATCTAAGTTGCCATTGCCACAACTTTCTCACTAAGTTTTTTTCTCTTCTTTTGTTACTGAGCAATTGCAAAGACAAAACATCTGTTTTCAATAGTCCAGTTCTTGGCACAGGGTCATACACTAAGGTACAGTGTTCAACTGGTCATGTTCCTCTCATTACTCCAGCACCTACATCCGCCATCAGGCTGACATTACAGCAACAGCACATCTGGCAGCACTCGGTGTGACAGGCCTTGTTGGAGACACTTCTGTAACAAAACCCAAGACAAAAAGACACAAAACAGGACACACCAGAAGAGCTGACAGCTCAATACTACAATCCACACAGTTCCTGTTTTCCTGTCCAATGGCTTTAATAAAGTTTGACTCTGAAAAAATGAAGTGTAGAAACTAGGCAAAGTGGACTATGTAAGCTATCTTCCCATAAAAATTGAAGACGAGGATCAGGATGATGGAATTTATCTGCTGTGCTGTGGTTTGAAAGCCATAGGGCAATACTTTGGAGATTAAATGTGTGATTGTACTCAGGTAATTAACAGTGCCCAGCAAGGCAAAACCTCTCCTGCAGGATACTAAGGATAACGGAAGGGCGTATGTATGGACATATGCGTATGTAGCACACAAAAGGAAGACTAGAGATAACGTGGGGTAATGGATGTCTTGAAAAAAATGGGAGACCTGGCTACCCTAGACAAAGAGAAGGCTGGGGTTCTCAATGACTTCTGTGCCTCTGTCATCAATGGCAAGTGCTTGAGCCACACCTCCCAAGTTGAGAAAGACAGATGCATGGACTGGGAGGATGAAGATCCTGAACCCCCCGTAGGAGAGGATCAGGTTTGAGAACATCTAGGGAACCTGAATGTGCACAAGTCCATGGGACCCAACGAGGCTCATCCATGGGTCCTGAGGGAGCTAGCAGACAAAGTTGCTGAGCCACGATCCATCATTTCTGAAAAATCATGGCAGTCAGGTGAAGTCCCTGATGACCAGAAAAAGGGAAATATAATCCCCATTTTTAAAAAGGGGAAAGCGGAAGACCCAGGGAACTACAGACCAATCAGTTTCACCTCTGTGCCAGGCAAGGTCATGGAGCAGATTCTACTGGAAACTATGCTAAGGCACCTGGCTAACAAAGAGGCGACTGGTAACAGCCAAAATGGTTTTACAAGGGGAAAATCATCCCTAACAAACTTGGTGACCTTCTATGACACGGCTACAGCGTTGGTGGACAGGTGCAGGGCAACTGACATTGTCTACCTGGACTTAATGCAAAGTGTTTCACACTCGTGCGTGACAGCCTTATCTCCAGATTGGAGAGACAGGGATTTGATGGATGGACCACTCAGTGGATAAAGAACTGGCTGGACAGCCATACACACAGAGTTTTGGTCAACAGCTCATTGTCCACATGGAGACCAGTGATGAGTGGTGTCCTTCAGGGGTCCGTACTGGGGCTGATACTGTTCAACATCTTTGTTGGTGACATGGACAGTGGGACCGTGACATGGCCGTGTGGTGCAATTGACAAGATGGAGGGAAGGGATAATACCATCCAGCGGGACCTTCACAAGCTTGAGATGTGGGCTGAAGCAAACCTTGTGAAGTTCAACAAAGCAAAGCACAAGGTCCTACACCTGGGTCATGGCAAATCCCAGACACACCAATGGGTTGGGCAGAGAAGTGATTGAGAGCAGCCCTGAGGAGAAAGACTTGGGGCTGACAGGTGATGAAAAACTCAACATGAGCCAGCCATGTGTGCTCACAGCCCAGAAAGCAAATCAAATCCTGGGCTGCATCACAAGCAGTGTGGCCAGCAGGTCAAGGGAGGTGATTCTGCCCCTCTACTCTGTTCATGTGAGATCCCACCTGGAGTGCTGCATTTAGTTCTGGTGACCCCAACATAAGACATGGAACTGTTGGAGCAAGTCCAGAGGAGGGCCATGAAGTTTGCAAGAGGACTGGAGCACCTCCTCTATGAAGACAGGCTGAGAAAGCTGAGGCTGTTCAGCCTGGAGAAGAGAAGGTTGCATGGACACCTCATGGCAAACTTCCAGTACCTGAAAGGAACCTACAAGGAAGCTGGAGAGGGATTCTTCATCAGGAACTGTGAAGATAGGACAAGGAGTATTAAGCACTAATTGAAAGAGGGGAAATTTAGGTTACACATTAGGAAGAAATTATATACTGTGAGTGTGGTGAGACACTGAACAGGTTGCCCAGAGAGCTTGTGGGTGCCCCAACCCTGGCAGTGCTCAAAGCCAGGCTGAATAATGCCTTGAGCAACTTGGTCTAGGGGGAGGTGTCCCTGCCCATGGCGGGACTACATAATCTTTACATTCTAACCACTTAACATTCTATGATTCTAAGATTCTAGAATGTTGTCAGTGTATTTGCATTTTTCCCACATTCAAAATTGCGCACAATACTTCCAAACTTGTTCAATTGTTAAACAGGAATTTGATGATACAGTATTTTGTAACAGCATATATAACTACCACTTCGTTACAAGCCTTCTGCATGCCCAACACCTCTATCAGTTGCTATCAACTTTTTCTTTCTCCTATTATTTTTTTCCTTTTTGTCTGCACCATACACAGATGACAATCACGGAAAACAACCAACTTCAACTGAAAGAGACCTGCTCATTTACACAATGCTTACTCCTGCTAAGTTTCAACAGGAAATAACATACACAAGGCAAAGTGAACACAGAGTAAATTTTTTTCAGCACTCAAGTCAAACTAGCTCAAACTAGACTATTAGCCTGTACACTGACTTTACAATTCAGAACTTTCTGTGGAGCTCAGAAAGCGATGATAGACCATGAACAGTCCAGGCTGAATATTACATGTATTTTAAAATAAAGTTTCAGGAAGAACTGCTAATGCCAGAATCTTCTTGTTCAGAGTTAAGTAACAGTCAAGCTTATGATTCCAGAGCTATGTTCCACTGGAAAGTTGTTTGAGAATTGTTTAAGATCTCCAACTATCCAGGAAATGAGAAAGAAAAGACCACAGATAAAATTGGTACATATATTATCTAAATCAAAGTGTTTCTTCTAGAATCTGCTCCAATTCTTCTTTTCATAACCATCATTTGTTTAAATACACTTGTGCCAGTCAGCAAAGCTACTTACCATTCCAAATTTAATTTCCTTTTATACCTTAGCAACACCCTGTGGATAATTTTGATATTTCAGAAAGGAGGAACACAAACAATATTGTGGGTCACCCCCCTCACCCTGCTTTTATTTTTCCTTTTTTTTTATTAAATGTTATAAACTCAGGCACGGAGTTACAATTGCCTTTCCCTTGTGGTTTTTTTAAAGCTTTTTCCAGCTAACCCACTGAAGAGTTTTGTTGAATCAACTTTATTCAGGGAACAAGTTGGATTTATAGACTTACATGACCTATCACACATTGCCATGTCAGCAGCACACCTTCTGAATGTCCTTCTATTGGGTCACCCATCTGTCAGCTGCTGGCTGGCTCCTCCCACCAGGGTCCGGTGGCGACGAACCTCTCGGTGCTGTCACGTGTTCCTTTGTGCTGCCATGTGCTTCTTTGTCTTGTCATGGCATTCTGCATGCACATCCCGCAGCGCAATTCCATCCCATCTTCTCCATAATTCCCTCTCTTTTGTTTAATACAAACAAGAATTATGAAACAAAACTCTTCTAACATTAGAACATGTTTGGCTTGCTGTTTGAACTGAATAAGCTCTGTTCCTCACAAAAGCAAATATTTTTCTTATGAACAGGAGGACAGATGAAAACACTCAATAACTGGTCTTATGTATGAGAACTCTGAGAAACAATGTAAAGTTGTTTAAAACCTTTACTATCACTCAGAATCTGCAATTGCTGGAGGGTCTCATTTCATAGTGAAGACTTGGAGAGTCTTTCCTGGGCAAGACTTCTAGGTTTACCTTGAGAGAGGATCCAGCTTTTATAAGATTCAGAAACACCTGAGTTTGATGGTATACTCTCCTGGCAGCCAGGGCTAGGGCTTGGCCAGAGCTTCAAGCCCTGACTGAGAGGATTTTTCCCTAAAATACTTACAAAATTGCGTAAAAACTTTATTAATATCAGTTAGGAACGTAACTTCAGAAGAGCTTGTCTTCCCCATGAACAGGGACACAGATTAAAACAACTAATAACTGGTAATAATACACATCTCCTTCCCATGAATGGAGACAGTGATTGAATAGACAGAACCTTCACAAAAAGCAATCAGAGCAATGCAGGGGGTCACCCAGCCTGCTCCCGCACAAGGCAGTGCAAATGTTGAAGCCTCCCCCACCCCGAGAAAGGGGTCACCCGTCCCCCCTCCAGGTCCTTTTTTTCAGCATGGCATCAGTTTACGAGGGTCCACAGAAGACAGGATCCTGCCTGCAAGCGGGAGTGGCGCAGGTCGGGCGGCTCACAGGGATCTGCCGGCGCCGGCTGCACCTCTCTGGGCCAGGGACACGCCGCCGCCAGGCTCTCCGGCCTGCCCGCAAAAAGCCACGCCTGTTCTGCCAGATCGCCGGCACGATGTTTGGCTGCTTGCTGCGCGGCTCCATCACGTGCTCGTTGCCACGCACCCGCCGGCACAGCTCTGCCATGCGCCCGCCTCCATGTTTTCTCTGGAGCTGCGAATTCGCTGCCGTTGCTACAGCGCAGCGTCTCTGCGGTTCTGCATGCTCCCCCTGCGCGGAGTCTGCCACCGCCGCTCCTCTCTCACAGAGGGTCTAGGAAGGGCTTTCCCAGCTCCAGCCACTCGCTGTGGCACGGCTCCAGTTGGTGCCGCATGGCGCGGGGTGGCACAAGCTCTTCTATGATACTGTCCAGCTCCCCTCCAGTATCAAACGGGTCAGGGGACGAGGGGCCATTTTCTGATTCTCCTCCCACAGCCCCGACAGACTTACAGTTCGCTGGCGGTGTGGAAGGGTTCGGCACGGCTGCTGCAGTGGCACAAGTGTCTTTGTCCGGTCTCTGGGTGCTGCATGCTCCATGAGCACCTCGCACACACTCCTCCAGAGATACAAAAGCCACAACGCGTCTCTTACTGTGTCCCGTATCCGAAGGTTAAAAACTTCTGAAGTTGAATTGCAGTCTTTTACCCAGAGCAAGAGTCTGATCAAATCTGTAAATTCAACTTTCCTGCTGTGTTTCGTCTCTGCAAAGTTCTGTTCCTGAGATACACCACCCCCCATTCTGGGCGGCTACTCTCCGTCCTGCGGAAAGGCAAATTCTTTTCAGCCTCTACGTCCTCCGTGGTTTACCTACAACTCTGCAGGTAATTAATCGCTGGCCAGCCTTCCTACTTCTTTCAGCAGCACTTCAAGTTCCACGGAGCTCACGGACGGACGCTCAGCTAGGCGTTTAATTTCCCTCACAAGGGGCACCATTTGTCCGTGATTGTAGCACTAACCCACACCGGCAGGGAAGCTGACTCAACTTTATTCTGGGAACAAGTTGGATTTATAGATTTACATGACCTATCACACATTGCCATGTCAGCAGCACACCTTCTGAATGTCCTTCTATTGGGTCACCCATCTGTCAGCTTCCGGCAGGCTCCTCCCCTCAGGGTCTGGCAAAGACAAGCCTCTCGGTGCTGTCACGTGCTCCTTTGTGCTGCCATGTGCTTCTTTGTCTTGTCATGGTATTCTGCGTGCACATCCCGCAGCCTGCAGTGCAATTCCATCCCATCTCCTCCACAGAGTTTATTTGACTGACAAGAGAAAACAGGCTTTGGATTTTACAGTAAAGGAATAAATGCCCCTCCTGCAAGATCTACCTTTACGTGTCTACAGAAGATGAAGAACCACTCAAGATTTGAGAAGACACAGGTAGTCACTAACTCATCATAATTTGAAGAACTGATTATTTAATACAGTTGGAACCATGATATGCACTGGGGTTTGGTCAGTTGACTGATTTAAAGGTATTCTAAATGGGTGTTGAAAAAACCTGTAAAATGTACAAGAATCTAAAATTTAGAACATATAATCCATGTCAATATCACTCAGTTAAGAGATGATCTAAACCTCATGTCATAAAACCAGAGGCAGCTGTATATAAAATGTTGAAAAAGCTACTATTTATTATTTTATTAGCACTACACTGGGTAATCTTTCTTTACCTAATCAGGACCCCTAGCATTAGGCCAATCAAGTAAAAGCACACAACTACTTTGTGATCAGAATGATACTTCCAGTACTGTATAATTGATAATAATACACACTGTATTTCTCAAGCAACATAATTAAAATCTGGCAATAAGGAAGATCCTGTTCGGAATGGAAATACACTTAAATGATATACCTGGGAACAGCTTCAGAATTTAACACACTGTTGAAGTACCAGCAAAGAAGGAAGAAATACTTTCCACTGAATTTCCATTAGCTGCAGTTTTCTTTCTGATGGAGACACGTTTGGAATTCTGGACAACATAAGTAAGTTTGACTGTTCAAAATCAATAATGTCAAGCTGACACTACAGAACAAAAAAAAGTTACCTTAATGGACGAAAGAGAAGTTTAGGGAGCAGGAGAGAAAGCTAGCAGACACATAAAGATCTAAATATATGCTTTTGCAAAATCCTAAATTTAAAGGAAAGGAAAATCAAATATCTAGCAGCAAATGTACCTCATGTGATAATCAATTACCTAATGTAAAATGCTTGAAATAAATGCTCTTACTATGGATTAAGTCAGCTCTTCAATTAGGAGTAAATTCACGGCCACTCAGAAAGCTTCTTTTAATTGTTCTTTGCGGCAACTCCTTCTCCCCTGACACTTATCACCAACCCACCTTATACAATCAGTCCCCCAATGGTGAACCTGAGAAATCAATCTGCTAATGTATAATTTGTAAAGCTCCCCCGACTAACAAATGGATAATTGATTCTTTCACATATGCTGCATCCCAACGGATATGAAGTGGATGAACATGAAACATAAGACTGGATTTCACTCAAATTCTGTGAGAAATGCAATATTTACAAGCTAGGAATCTAAACGTTTTAGTAGTTGTCTGTGACTTCATGCCTTTTAGCCATGGTTAGCAGGCAAGCCACACACACATTAGGAGTGTGAAAAGCAAAGCAGTGTTCAATCATACTTACAGCAAAGCTCATTTTACTTCAAGAGGTTCCCATCACTTCTACAACCCCCTTAATCAGTGCTTTCATCCACTCTTTTTCAAGAATTTTCGGAAAATTTTCCTAAATTAATTTAAACATTATTATTTATCTGTGTGTGAGGAGCCAATTTAGTTTTGATTTGTCTCAACACTGATTGTCAGAGGCACATGGGGGAGGGGTTGCACATGTGCCACGTGCAGGAGGCAACTAGAAGAAGCCTTGTCTCTGGGAGGACTTCACCTGACACGACCTCACATGGGACAGGCAGTCAGCAGGAGACACTGAAGTCCCTAGAGAGGCTTCTCCAATCATATGGCGAAAGGTCTCCACCAATGGGCTGTAGTGGGATATTGGACTGGGCCAATGGCCTCCTGCAGCAGGCAGATTTTGAGAGGAGCCAGAGGGAATAAAAAGTAACTGCACCACAAGCTCAGGGGGGCTTTGGAGACAATGCTTTTTGCTTTTGGGGGCTTTTGGGTTTTATGCTTTTTGTGGCTTTTTGGAGACTTGTCTTTTGGCCGGAGGCTTTTGGGACTTGCTTTTTTGCTTTGGCTTCAGCCTGCTGAGGGGCTTGTCACTGCTCTCTGGGGCTAGCTGCTGCTTGCCGCTGTACCCTCACTGGCTTGCTTGCTCTGTCCCTTGCCCTGGCCCCAGCCTGACTTTTGGCTCTCCTGCCCTCGCTGGCTCTTGCTCACCCTCGCACCTGTCCTGCCTCCCTGTGTCCCTGACCACCACCCTGCTGCTTCACCCCTGCGTCCTTGCCTGGGCTGTGTGCATTCAACCCTGCTGCGCTGATCCAGCCCACCCTGACACCCCGATCCAACCGGTCGCGGCGATCCTGGCCGCGACTCTCTCTAGGGCCCTGGACCTCCGGTCCGAGCGCCTACTCATAGTGTGTCCGCATGCCCGTTGCAACTCCTTTTTCTTTTTGTTTTTTCGTTACCAATAAACGGTTCTCAGATACAACGTTTGTCTCGTTTGGCTTAATTTTGTTCCTGACCCTCCATTTCTAAAAGAACTCCTCGCAGTTTCCCTCAGTGGAATGTGACACTGTGCATACACACACACATATATACCCAAAGAAGACAAACATCTAAAGATCTTTTCTGCTACATGAGGATCACTCTGGATCTGCATAATGATTATGTAGCTGTTCTCCATACTAAGGCAAATTGTATGTACACAGTTGAATTGTAATAAAAAACTGTCTCCTACAAGTGCCTGTTTTTCATTTATTCATGTTTCATCTGCATGCCATTCACATAAACAAGCATGTAAAGCTCCAATGTACAGCAATATGATTAATCAACCCATGGTTTTATATGTTAGTCTACTGGAGTATGGACTACCATTTTTAGGTTTGTATTATTTCCATGGTGGAGGTATCCAAGTGTAAAGTACTGATCTGCAAACAGAAACCGCCTCAGTTATTGTCATAACTAAGCTAAGATCCTCACAAAACACAAGCCTTGCTCTAGGTAGGAGAAGAACTTGCTTTGAAAAGCACCCCAAATCCTCAGCAACAGCTAAGCACAAGTGTATTACATGTTATGTGTCCCATCTGTTTTGACTTCAAAACACTCATACCCAAAGATCTCTTGTATTGAGGAACTATCTTTAAAAAGAAACTGAACCCATGCATTTTTCTTGCCCCAACTGCTGCAGTGTCACACTGACTGACATGTATTTTGCATATTTGTAGAATTTTATTGATACAATAGAGGCAAAAGCAACTCAAAACCCAAATTCTGATGCTGTATCATGATTTACCTATAAAAAGATAGAAGTATACACACACCTATGTGTTTACACATAGCTGAGAAACAAAGCACAATAACACAAAGGTTTAAATTGAAAAGGCAGCAGTAGAAGTTACAGAAAAAGATGTTCACCACTGCCTGCAATGAGGTAGTATACTCTGAATTCACAACACTTAAAGTTTCTTTTGCTGAAAATTTACTAATATCCACATCAAAGAGGTTTACTTCAACAATACTGGCAGCAAAATTCTAGTAAGTGGGAATCCTTGCTCCATTGCATTTCCTGTAACACTCTTGAATCTGTCATTCTCCAAATTAAAAATGGGAGATTATGTCGGTTAGAAGAAAAGGGAGGGGAGAAAGCTCGGGAGAGTGACAAGGTCTGGGACACAGAACAATAACAACATTAACTTTTATTTTGTCTGCAGGAAGGCAGACCTTGCCTACAAAAAACAAAGATCTCAAAAGCTTGTCTAAAACTAAGGGAATGTGAGGACAAGAAATCTCTCATATATATAGTCTAAGACAGTGAGAAAGAACAAAAAGCCTACAGTGTTTTTAGTATTTTCCACATTAGTGAATCCCTTAACCTTGTTTGTCAACTGCAGGGACTAAGACAAAAAAAAATATCCAAGGGAAAAAAAAGTATTAACAAGGGATCTCCCTGAATCTCTAATAGTTACTAGATAATCAGAATGCTTGTTTAGGAATGATGGAACTATTACCAAAACCAAATCTGTATTGAAAGCCTAGACTGCTTCCTAGCAGAATTAAACTGTTAGCTAATTCCTGATGGATCCAAAGAAGAATCTCTTTTATATTAAAACACTGGTGTGTAAGGAGATATCCTCCTGGGAACTCTGTGCCAAAGCAAGCAAACTACTCCCATTTCCTTCTCTTCCGAGGTCCCCTTTGCCATCCTGTATAACCATAGGGCTCTTCAACAATGTTATGTCCTAAGCCTTCCTCTACTTCTTTGTTGGTATCTGTGTATTAAAGCCATCTAAGAATATGAAGCAATATTCCCCATCACACACCCATGGGGAAAGCTGAAGTACAGCGGGAAGGCTGAGGAAGGTCTGCTGGTGATAGATACACCTTCCTTGGAAAACCCAACACCCCCTGGGGAGAAAAACTATTCCAGGCCATGTGGAGGTTCACCTCACCAATTTCTGTAACTGCTTTCTTTTCAGAATAGTTTGCCAAACACAATGAACTTGTGAGAATTAACCTTTAAATATAAACATTCAAGAGAGGCTACTGAATTATTAAAACGGGATTTGAAGAACAATCCCTAAAACACATATAAAACTCTAAGGATATAACTTAAGGGGCACTTTCACTGCTTGTTTCTAACAGAATACCACCACCACTGCCATTAATATATTTAATAGAATTTTGTAGAATTCCATCCTTGAAGTGGTAAGTATGAGATTTTACTCCATTTCTTGATAAGCCACATTTCCATATAAGCCATAGAGACATGACTAATGAAAAAGGCCAAGCAGGTCATACAGTGTAAGTTCTTGTCAGGAGAGGTTTTCTTTTTAGAGATTATTTTATTGGCGCTTCCACCAAACAACTTTTAAAGAAGCAAAGGGGCTGTTGACTATTCTGCTCAGGGCTCATGCACTGTTGTGCCAATATTATTTCCAGGAAGGTTTTCTACACAGCCATGATGCTCATCCCACTCTCTGACCTAACACAAGATAGAGGACATCACCACATGGAACCTAGAAACCCTACTTCTCCACCCATTCCACATATGGCCATTATTTTCTTCGTAGTTCTCTTTTTTCTATAAGCTCCTGCAATGAAAAACTGCAGTAAATACTTTTTCCAGTTATTTTAGCTTGTCAACCACTCCACTACAGGCAATGATCCAAATCCAGTGGCTACTGAAATCAGTGAAAAGATCTCAACTGATGGAATCAGACAGATGCAGAAATATTATAGGGAAATGAATGGCTGAAAACAACGTAAATAGCCATATTCCTGGCATAGTTAAATATTACACTGGGTGATCAGTGTTCAAGTTCAGCCAACACCTACACCTACAGTGTCATTTTCCATGTAAACTTTGAGTTATTAACACTGATATAGATTGGCATAAGTCAGAGCTATATGCAATAATAAACACATTTTCTGATTACTGAAAGCATTGTATTCTCTTTGGACACCAACTCTGTAACCTTCTTTATCTGCAATTATAAATATCTGGGAAAGTCTCACAAGTCCACCAGAGATACTCAGCAACAGTCAATAGTGGGTGTCCAATTCTTGACAACATCCTAAAAACATAAGCAAACCAAAAAGATGGAAGGAGATAGAGAGTACTCACACAAGTAGAAACTGTGTATTATGAAGTGCACTGTAACTTACTGTAACCAGTATATTGTATGCCATATCCTCATTGTGACAGCAAGACAGGGAAAGCTAAATATGAAGGTGAATTGATCCTGTGCAAGTTCCTCAATGCATTTACGTACAAAGAGGCTCTATTTCAGTACGGGTGAAGTGTAGACTTGATTGCATATCATAAACTTTATTTAAAGTAGATCAGAAAAGCAAACAGATTCATTCCCTCCATCTTTACACTGCTCACATTTCAAAGCTCCTATCCATAAAACTGCCAAGACCTCCAACAACTAGACTTCAATTAGCAGCCAGTTCACGATTACAGTGGTGAACCTTCCGCCTCTGTGTCAGAGGACACTGAGTGAAACTAACTTCTTCAGCAGCACCCCAGTGGAGATGGCCAGCTTGACAGTGGCTACTTTTCTCTGCAGCCACTCTGAGGGTATTAACACCAGATACTAGTCAGATCTGGACTGTACATGTTTAGTATTCCATCATGAGTGCAATAAACAAAGTGCTATACACATTGACATGTCTTTTAAAACAAGTAAGTCTCACCCTTCAGAAAGAAATCTTTATTAGAATTTTTAAATTCATTATCAATAATATCCTCCCCCTTGGGAAAAACTACTTGGTTTTGCCTTCATGTTTTGCTCATCATATTATGCCCCTGTTATGTCATTATGTATTTTTAAGAGTGCTCTTATTTTTATTGTTAATGGAAATAAAGGGCTGTAACTCTATCATTAATGTCAACTTGTATAAAAAACACTGTCCTCCAGAACTCAGTCTTTCTAACTAGGAAAACATTTTCTTATGTAAATAATATTTTATTAATGCCTGAACTCTTAATAATTCTGACAGGCAAACTACTATTACTCTATACATGCACATAAGTGCCTGCGTTCCCTATGGACAAAAATGCCATCCAGGTATAATACCCCATTTGAAAGGAAAACAGCCCTAGGAATCAGCAATACAGTAGCTTCTTATACATCAAACCTCTCCAAATTCTCCCTATGCTTTTAAGTGTTGTTAGTTTTAGAAAACGCACATCTGAGTTAGCAGTCTTCTGTAAAAATACTTAATCAGTGCTACCTGAAACTAGCTGTTTCATTGGTACCAATAAAACTCCAGAGCAATTTGGCACAGTGGTCCACTTTCTAAATAGTCATGAGATGTGATACACATTCAAACAGCAAATGTTACTAGACCTGGATGGTGAAAGAGTTAAAAGGAAAAAAAAATTGTTTTGATGATTTTGATGTATCTCAATAATATCACAAATAATTTTGTTCAAAACTGTTTGAAAGTGACACATGTAAATTCACGTAGCAGGATTACAGTAAGGTCCTCTATTTGATCCTCCACAAAAATAAGAGGCAACAAGGTCTGGTGAAAAAAAGAGAAAAAATTAGACTTTGCCTTTTCATTGATCAACAATGCTGTATCAAATACTCCAGTAGTAATGTCCTTAATGTCCTTCATGTTTAGCATTCTCCCCTTTCGAAGTATCTTCAATGCTTCAATTTTTTTTTTTTTTTTTTTAAAACATGCAGAATATGATAGCACCCTACCAAGTCAAGAGAAAGTGAACTATTTTCTGTGTCCAGATGCTTGTGACGGAACAGTATTCAATCACAGTCCTTTACCTCATTAAGAGGTGACATAACAGATTTCTACTGAAATCAGTGACATTAAAGAGGGCTGCTAAGGTACCTTAAATGTAATCCATTTAGAGTTGGTCATGAAACGCAACTGACAAACAACAGGATACCCACTCTGAAGAAAAGTGATTGATACTGGAGAACAAAAAAGGAGACTTCTTCCTATGCTTCTATGCTAAAAATAAAAGAGGAAAACAATATGCATTTGAAGGGTAATGAAGTTGTAGAAGGACCATTTGGTCTAAAGATGGGGCTGTAATCCTTCTCAAAAAAAGGTACATGGGCAACATAGTTGCTAGTCAAGAGTTCAAAAGACAAGGCAGAAACAATTGGTATCCCAGGAACAGATGATAAAGTACTTAAGCTTTATACTTTAATTGAAACGAATTAGATCTACAGCATACATGTTACTGTTTGCTGCAGTACAAACACACATTAGACTCATATGAGCTAACAACTTTCAAGAAATAAATGACTGGACCATACAAGACCCTCTGTAGCTGAACTCATACCTCCCGCTGAACTTTTTACATTATTCTGCACTAAGAGACAGTTATTGAAACTACAAGCTTGAAAGAATAATTGAATGAAACAGTCACATTTGCCTCAGTTTTGAGCTATAAAAATTAATCATAAGTGATTCTAAAATTGTTTAGAACTCCCACTTTTCATCCAAGCAACATTTTTAGTAATAACAAATGCCTTCCACATCTCTTTGATCTTTTTGGTTAACTAAAAATTTAAACAGTACTCCTTTCAAGGGAAAGTTGGATACAATGCTACAAAGATTATGTGCAAAACGTACAAAGGGTTTTTTTTTCTTGTTTCAGTTTTGTCAGACAAGAAACATTTCTAGATCTATGGAATAATGGTCACAACACCACAATTTCTGCCAGTCTAGGCAAGCTACAGGTACATCATGATTCCTGCCAAAGAGATGGTTCCTAATCTTCAATAGCCCCACAGTTCCCATTGGAAACACTCCAGATCAGAAGCAACCTAATAAGCACAGTACCAGAATAAACATATAAAGCACACTTTCCAAGCCTTTATACCAAAAAAACAGACTCAAAAAGCCATCTGAGTTATTCCCACAACTACTGTAAAAACCTTTGGATTTCCAAATCATCTGCTGTTAAAATGGAAAGAAAGATATACAGAAGCAGAAGTAATATTAAATTGTGTGCAGACACTCAAGTCTTAAGACAAAAATCCCAAGAGATGATACTTTTGTCCATTTTTTTCATTTGAAAGAGCTAGGGGTTAGTATAAAGCATTTAATACATAAGAATGCAACATTTATTTGGGTGGGAGGTCCCAGGGTGGAGAAGGAAACCTGTCCCTTGCATAGACATTTGCTTCTATCAAAACCTTGATTTTTATTTTGGTTTTTGGAACTATCACTTAAAGTAGCTCGCTGGTTTTGTAAAAAACACAGGATTTCAGCTTCAAATTTAACAGGCACAGTGACACCATGCAAATACTAACACAGTGCTATCAGAGCTTTAAATTCTGTTGCTTTGCTTCACTTCCTAAGTTTTCTTACATAGTCTGACACTGACAACTAAAATGATGTAGTTAAAAGTAATAAATAAGGAATTTTAAGTAGCCTGTCAAAGTAAGTGACATTTATATCATCTTAATCTCAAACTCTCATGCAAAGTTCCATCCAAAGCAACTTCTTCATTATACAATGAAAAGCTAAAAGTTACCTTCCCCATTGAAAGGTGTTGCATAATCTCCCACAGCAGTTAGTAGGTTTTGCATCATTACTAGCAGCAGCACTTAGAAATGTTTTTTCTTGTTAACAATTAAACTCTTTCCAAGAGACGTCAAGTCAACTGAAACCTCTGACATTTTCTTTGCAACCTGCTGAGTTATCAGCAAAACCAACAGGCCACAGACTGATCTTCAAGAAAGTCTTGCTCCAGAGGTTGGCGAGTGCTGTAACTGCAATACACCCAAGGGCAATAATACCACCACAGAAGGAACGCCCTTTCAAGTTTTCAAGGTAGCAGAGATGACCTAGTGATTTTGGATTACTATCACTCCAATTAAAAAACTCATAATTAAGTAGTTAGTGCTACACAATGTGACACAATCACAAAAAAAAACAGACCATGACGCATGGAAAGAAATACATTTTAAAAAGAGATGCTGCAAGGAAGTTTCTTTCTGGAAGTCTAGCAGTCTTGAATAGCTCACAAATGTTGCATGCTAAAAGGACTTCAATTTCTTTGTACTAAGAGCTTTAAAACACTATTTACATAATTTTCTAGACTCATGCATAGCCTCAGAAACACCTTCAATGCATTAAACATTTAAATCCCTGTTACTTATAAAATAGGCAATCTTTCCCCTTCTAACAGACTATCACTGGCACCATCCAAGACTTCTTACCACTTTTCCTTTAAGCTTGATGTTTATTAGAACACCAGAATGGGGACAGGTTTTCTTGCCCCTTCAAAGCTTTTTGATTTGTTATGTAACTAAACATGTTTGTACAGCTTTCTTCATATCTACAAATCCTTAATCCCCAGGATGTCAGTTCAGGCAATAATTATATTAATAAATTGTAGACAGTCTAAGAAGGAAAGAAAGATGGAGAGACATTTGGAATTAACGTGCTGTGAATCAGTCCTGCATCATCCTTTGTCAGTGGAATTAGCAGGCTTTTCTTCCCTCTTCTTGTTGCCTTTTAGTAATAATTTTCAGTGCATTTGACACATTTCATCTCACTCAATGCACTGAACCCTAATACAAGAGAACACCAGTTTGTCAAACATACGTTATAGAGGATGCATACCAGTTAATCTTAGGCAGCTGACATTGTCAAAGACAAGCCACACTGGCAAAAACTAGGAAATGCTTGGCAAAGAGGAGAGAGGGATCACAAGAGCACAAGCATGACTGCTGAGATACCAAGTAACACAAAAGGCCAAAGCCTCCCAATTCCTGTCTCAATTTTCCACAAACCAGAAATCTCCCACAACAGTTTCAAAGTATGCAACAGTTTCAAAGCACAGATCTCCACTGCTGCTAACAAGAGGAGTTGCAAACGTGGAGACACTAGTGGTCCACTTTGCAGAGGATTCAGCATCAGATACTTGAAGAGCTGGATGAGAGCAAGACTTTATTCTGAAAATAATTTAGTTTTTTACATGAGTTTCACAGAAGCTCCTGTGAATATTTATGGGTCAAAGTAGAGCAGACACTACAGTATTTGTAATCCGGGATAACCACATTGACTTGCTGCTATGGACATTATGAAGTGCAGTCCTAAAAGGTTTTTTAAACAATAAACTAAAAAGTGTGTTACAACAGCAGAAGTTCTAGGGATGCCAAGCTTTATATTTTAGTGTTTTCTACAGCTGTTTTTAGCTCAAATTAAAATGATAAATGCATTCAGTCTTCAACAGGAGTGCTGTCATTCAAAACTTGGCCATTCTGGAGATAATGCAACATATTGGTGAATTTTCTCCCTCATTTTGCTGCAAATGCTCCAGTATCTTTTTTTTTTTTTTTTTTTTTTACAATTTGGTTAAAATGCAGATGCGACTCAATATGGAAAATAAAGGATTTATTATAAAAGCGGAATTTCCAAGCCCATTTATATTTTTGAACATGGCTTCCTGAAATTAGGAAAGAAAAATAAAAATCAAGAGGACTTTGAGAGCAGTAATGGTATTTTTGAAGTATATTTAATATGAGCTTACCATTAAAATGAATTTTAAAAAAAATTAAAAAAAACCCCACTCTTGCTTCATTCTGGTTTATTTTACATACTGGCAATATTTCAGATCTAGTAGCTTTTGAAGTTCTCCATGTATGGTTTGTTTTTGGTAATTACACATTTAACAGATGTATAGAAAAGTAATTAATTTTTTCATTTCCCAACTTTTCTTTAGAAAAAACCCAAAACCAAAACAACCCCCCTAAAAATAGAGATAATGACTCAAATGCAGAACAGTTCCTTGAATTACGTAACTGATTTCTTTTGCACAAAGGGCATCACATTGCTATCTTTACTATTAATTTCTGTAATGTCACAAGACAGAAAACATCTGCTGAAAAGATCCTTCCAAAAATACATAAAAGACACTCCCCAAGTACACTGTTTACTGCAAAAAATTAAAATATTTCAGTGGTAATATTGCTATTTTACTCAGAAAAAATTCTATACAATACTGATTTCCAATAATGAGTAACAACACATACTTCCCCTGTTGACAGCTTCAAGATAAATGCCATTCCACCAATGAAGAAGGTTCTGAGAAGGAATTTGTTCTTTTTGGATCAGAGAAAAAGGACCAGAAAAAATACCACTAGTGAAAACAGTCTGTGCCAGCACATTTACAAGAAATGCTTTGTCTCTATGTGACTTCAGGAATTAATTCCCTCTCTTCTCAAGAAAGGGTTAGGTTTTATTTGGGATTTACAACATGACAATACTTTAATGCAAATTCCCCAGGAGAGACAATAAAGAGGCATTGGTAGGAGAGAACTGAAGGAAGACCTCACTGAATGTTTTGATAGCGATGCCTCTAGTCTGAAACCCAACATCTTGAGAAGTTCAGGCTACAAGGAAAATATTTTGACATACAGCCCCCATTAAACTGTCTATGGGTTCAGCAGCTGACAATATTAATTTGGAAAACTTCTCGGTTTAAGCAGCCATGTACATCACAGAGCTGCTTTCTTCTCACATAGGCAGCCTGTTCTGTTCTACAACAGTTAGTAGTTCCTTGAAAAGCTTTTCTTTTAAAGACAAGTGGTGCTAGACAAAAATCATTCTTCTTCAAACTAGAAAAAAGAGGAAAAAAAAGAAAAAAGAAGCACCATGTCCACCTAATCCATGATATACTCTGTTGCAGTGGAGACATGTACATTACAAAAAGAGACATAAACACTAGGAATAGAATCCAAGAAACATTTCTTTTTCCTATTCTCCAGCTCAAAAAGCAGTTTGTACTCAAACAACAGTTTTAAAAGAAACCACTGCCATCTTTATAAGGAGACACAGCACAAAAATCATCCTGAAGCAGGCTAAGTTTGGAAAAGTAAACATCTTTGAGCAGAAAATAATTATATAGTCCAACACTAACTTCTTCATAAGAAACCACCTCCTAGCAGGCACTGGTAGGACTTTTTAGTAAAGAAAAGCAAAGAAAATAACAGCAGATTTGGGAGGCTAGCTATACAGATAATGCAGGGATCTTGTTTTACAGAGTTTAGCAGATAACAGGTCCCCTTGTTCTTTGCTCTACACCTAGGCAGTCCCCTAAGTCTTTACGGAAGGAGGATTTAATCTCTTGGAACCAGCATGAGGAAGCAAGGCATTGGTGGTGGACAGAAGAAGATTGTTCTACAAACAAAATTTTCCAAGCCCCTTCCTTACACTGAGTGGAGCAAATACAAGTTTACAACAGTTAATGCCAGACTCAATACAAAATCTCCACTTCATCTGAGTGAGTCTCTGACTCTGTCTTCTACTGCAATGGAGAAGAATAATTCAGGTACACTTTAATCTGACCTGCCGCAAATAGAGTAGCATGCATGTAAAGTAATCAGAACTGCAAGGGAGACACCAAAAGCTTTTCCTCTTTTGAAATGCAGTCAGAATTCTCATCTGAAGGGCTGATGAACATACAAAATTAAAAGAAATAGAAGCACATAATTAGCTTGATTTTAATCAATTCCCAGTAAGGTCACTGTCAATCTGACTAAAATAAAATCAAAAAATTCCTTCAAAAGCTATGCCTAAAACTTTATACTCCCCTACTCCCTTGCACAATTCATAATTAGATTTTTCAAAAATATAAACAAACCTTTCCACCCCTTCCATGCAGCTGTGTCAGCTTTAGAACGTATACTCTCTTTGCAAACATGTCCACATCTTGTGATGGTTTCTATGGTTAGTGCTTACACTGCTATGAAAAACCAATGCTTGGCTACTAGAATTTTTGACAAACTGAGGAGAAAAAAAAATTGCTAATTCTCTTCCTTCCACTCCCCAAGAAAGACAGGGAATTTGAAACTAATGAACTAATACCCACAATAAAAAGGAACATTTAATACTCTAGAACAGAGCTTTAAATTTAGCATTTTATTCATCTGATACCACGAACCACAATAAGGAAAAAGGCTTATTTTTTTCCTTCAATCAATACAACCCCATAATAATTCAAACTTCAAAACATTTACATAAAATATTAGCATTATGTATTTGTAACTGATAAACTGAGCCAGCAAGGTAATCAATCAATTTTCAATTATTTGTGGCAACTAGATAAAATGATAACGCAGAAACTAATAACTGACAATAGCCACCTAATGAACAGGTTCATGCCTTTTGGAAGTAATGAGCTTTTGGGTTCCATTTTTAATAGCCACTTGAAATCATAAATACATATTTCCTCTTCTGCTTCATGAAAAAGTTTATTATATATAAATTGGGATATGCTCACCACAAAACCATCCAGCATAACTTCTTTTTGCAAGGACCATACACTGCTTTTTACGTTATGGAACGCATTAGTGTAATTGCAGGTGTAACGAGAGTTAACTGACTTACTGGTACATCACAGCATTTTTACAGCCCTGTAAATGGGTGCTAAATAATGTCATACTCACAACATCAAACTTCTGTGTGATGTTCCCCTGGACATCAAGTAAATAAACTTTGCCATAATGTGTTCCCAGTGCCAAAAACTGTGAAAGAAAGAGATTGATTACATAAACACAAAGACACCACAAGAAATACTACAGCAATGCTAAATGAACTCCAGGATTAGCAACACTGGGGAAAAGAAAAAAGCCCACCACTTTCTATAGAGAAAGGTTATTTTAACTGTACCCAAAGAATGAAACAGGGCTTCAAGCCCATATTACTGTGATAGTGCAAGTTATGTGTCAGAATGAGTCATGAGGACCATCATCCACTGACAACTAATGGTGCGTCTGCAGTCTGTACACACCAGCTGATGGACTGTGGCAGCAAATTAAAAATGCAGTGTGAGAGCAAGAACCAACAGAGATCTGAAACAGTTCCTAAATCCTTTCTGCAGCTTTGTTTCAATCCTAATTTTTCCTTTGAGTTTTATTTTTAATTCTCCTTCATTATTAAAATAAAAACAAAGCGTTCAAACACAGCAAAAGGCCAGCTGTAAGCCACTGGTAAAATGCAGCTGAATTATGGAAGGTCTCTGACAGTGCCTTTAAACACACACCTGGGTTTGCTTTCCTTCACATAGTAACATTCCTAAATAGAATACTCCCAAGACAAATACACTTCCTTGGAAATCTCAGGAGTTTCGTTCTAAAAAATAGTAGCAAAATAAAGAAATCTTCACATAAATCCATACTATCACAAACTTATTTTGATACAAACAAGAAGGGAATTGATTCTGAGAGATCTGCTGTTAATTGAACCATGTGAACTACACCTGAACAGAAAAGGTAGAATTTCAGTATTACTTGGTTTATGACACAGGTTTCTTTTATTTGCCCCCTCCCCCACCCCCCCACTTTCAGCATTACTGAAATAGTCTAGGCTACTCAATTCTCTGTATTTCACTGCATGTGAGCATGCTTCATTGCAACCTATAATGAAATGCTCAAATTTACAGGCACTGCTAAGCGTGTCAGTCAGGCAGCACAATCTTTAAAAAGTAACCTTACAGAAAGTCAAGGTTTAAAAGGATTTATCAAAATGGAATTGCTTAAAATGAAATTTCAGTTCAGGCACTTAAAATATGAAGCTACATTAAAAGGAGTCAAGAAAGGGAAAGAAGGGGTTCATTAGAAATTCATTCCCTGCAATGCCTTTCACTCCTGCAAGGTTGCCTTTTTTCAGGAAGAAAAAAGTCCCCCGGGTAAAAAAATCAATACTGGTTAATAAAACATCAGGTGTGCAGACATAACTAGGTATGACTATTCCACTGCACAGGCCTGCTTGAATGCACCGGGTGCCATGACGATTAGTCATCCAGTGCAGACAGCAAGCCTGGTGAAAATATGATGCTTTAGCAGCAAAAGAGAAAAAAAAAATTCTAGGGGGAAATTAGTCTGAACACAGAAGCCAGATCTCAGGATTCCCAGCAAAGTTAAACTGCTTTAGTCGGAGTCATATTTTACATATTACTGTATAATTTTTCTAAAGATAGCATTTAGCAGGGCTTTTCCTGTTCGTCCAGAGAAAAAAATCCCCAAAAAACCAACCAGAATGAAACAGAAATACCCTTGCAAAACCTATAACCCAGCTTCATTTTTAAGCTCTCTGTTGTAAGAGACCTATTCCTAATAGACTGCAGTACCTGGCTTCTAACAATATTGATCCTTCTCATAAATAGTGTATCTAGTTTGCTGGAAAACTGAAAGTGCTGGGATACTTCAACAGTTTTCCTGTATGGTCATGCTTTGTGACACTATAGTAAAAGCTGCATCTGTGCACATCCTTATAGAAAAATCCTCTTAAATTCTTGGCTTTCAAAATCTACCGGAGACTCAGGAATAAAAAGTAACAGAAACAGGCCACAGACAAGGAGGAAATGCTTGCCAATTTTCCCAATATCTGTGTAATTCTAAGTTGTCAAAAACATTTTAAAAAGACTTATTGTTTTCATTCACACAGTTAAAATACAAGCTTCATCTTAACAGCCTCTTGAGCCATAGCAACAGTCCTCTGAGGAAAAGAAACACAGCACAAGTCAATCTAAAAATATAGCCAAATAATAAAGATATATCCTTCAACAACTGTTAAGGAGATATTACTGGCTATGAAAAATTATACATTCAGAAAATAGCTACTATGTTTTACATACTAATAGCTGACAAATCAATTACTCACACTTTCAGGTGCTCTTCAGCATGGCTCAATATTTTAAAATGTTTTTCAATACTTATAAAAGAGAAGAAAACTCATAAAATACAAAAGCAATTCTTTACATCATTAAAGAAGCATATGAAGTTTATTCCGTTTAAGAAAAAAAAAAAATTCTTCTTAAAATTTCTTTACTTTGCCATATCTATTACTCTATCCCTATCATTCTCTGGTATGTCAAAAACCTTAGTATGTGCATTTCCTGTCCTCGTTTTTAACATACTGAATGAGGGAAGGGGAACAGGGAAGCGTTAGTACAATACCACCCAAAAGACAAACATTAGCAAACAAACAATACTGTAATTACTTTCTTCTACACTGTATTAACATGTCTTCCACAACTGAATATATGCTAAGCTCCTGGCATGATAAAGTTGGTCTTCACTGATACAGGCTGTACACATAAGCACAGTATATACCACCTTCCTTTCTGAATAAAGAAAAACTAGGACTGTATTCTGATTGCAGTTCATAATACTTTTCATAATTAAAACTGAGTGAGCATTTTTCTAGTAGCTTTCTAGTACATCTCATCTAACAAATCACTGCATCTTGAACTCTCACCTCAAATCCTCACTGAGAAAATGTGTTTCTCACTGAAAAAATGTTTGATACAAACAAGAAGGTAATAGATTCTGAGAGATCTGCTGGTAATTGAACCATGTGAACTACTTGTTTTATCACTGAGAAAATGTGGATTGTTCAATACAGGTTAATGGTGAATTTTGTTTATGTTACTGTTGTCTTGCACTGCAACTCTAGATTTGTCATCACTTCTACACAGAAATACACTGATGCATTATAAGCACAGATAAATATATAAAACTAAGCAGAAATGCTATCTCAGCCACAAAGTTGCATAATACCTTTTCATGCACTGTCATGCAGCTGGCTGCATCCTTCTGGAGAATTTCAGTCACTCCATTAGAAAGCCGTTCATACTTGAGCTTAGGTTCTTCTTCACTCTCATCTTCCTAATTTTTAGGAGTGTAAGAAAAAGGGAGCAAGAGAGAAAAAAACAACAAAATTATTTAGAAGTTTATTTTAGATAAAAACAAATTAAAAGATATCCCAAAACTATCACACAGCAACAGGCGAAGATGGATCACTGCGATCTCTTCACAACAGCCATTACAATCAAAAGCCAAACTTTCACAGTTTAATCATCTGAAGAGGTTTGGGCTGTGCTTTTCTGTTACCGGTTTTTCTTTTTACTCCAAAATTCTGCTATACAGTGCAAAGACTGTATAGCAGCATGTCAATTCAGCTGTAAGAGGCACTTACTTGATATCTAAAAAGCAGGAAAAAATGCGCATGTGTACTTTATTGCATAAAGTTAGTAATGTGCAATTTAGAAGTAAAATAGAAAAAAGGATAGATATGATAACGAATGAGGATAAAATAAAGTGTGCCACTGTAGCCACAATGAACTGAAAGCTGAAGCATGCACGTTACAAGAAACTTCACGACCTTTACAAGATGCTGCACCTCTGTAGGAAGGATAGAGGCAAAATGCTGTGAACAAAAATAAGAAGAATCCACTAGGAATAAGTTAATTGTATAAAATCCACCAACGGGCTTACGGTAAAAAAATAAATAGTATAAATATATTTTCTGGGAAAAGGATCTGGACACAGTATATTCCTATGAATCACCTTTATCTTTCGCATGTTAGGATCTTCTTCTGGTAAATACTGAAGCCTTCCTCTCTTTCTTTTCAAGTATGTTAGGTATTATCACCCAATCACTACTTAAATGCAAGGAAAGATCATGGGGCAAAGAGTGACGAGAAAGGAAACCAAGCTAAGAAAAAACAAAAAAACCAAGCAGCAAATTTATTGATCAAAGAAGACCCAACATGTTTATCTCTTAGGAAAAGAAAATCCAAGTTGCAAAATAGCTCTTTGGTCATAGGCATCTATCTGTAACAGACGGTCTACGGAAGTGCAAATGCCAGAGAGATTCCACAGGCTTCAGTAAGTCTCAGTTAATCTTATATATGCACAGACATACACAAACCCTTATATATCCCTTGGTCCTCACTGGGAAACAGCATACCGGCAATAATATTCTCCTACGCTCGCTATTGACTATAATGAATATATCAACACTGTGTATGTTTCCCATATAAAACACATCTTTCACTCCCAAGCAACCAGAATACACCAGTGCAGTGCTCTAGTTAAAGGAGTGCCTTGACTTCCCACCAACCACTGCCTTCCAATTCCTAAAAATGCACAGTGTCAGCCTGTGGCAGAACTGTATTTGTGCAACACTTTCTTGTAGTCAGTGATGCAAAAAATAAATTTGGAAGAGAGACATGTTAACAGGTTAATAAAACATATTTTGTTTAAATTGCCTTTGGAATACTAAAGCCAGTCTTTCCCAAGTTAAATAGTACAGTCATTTACTATGTGTGCTACCATCGTATGTGGTAACATGTACATAACCTCATACAAAACACAAAAAAGCCATGCATACTTATGGAAACACCCAATATTTAGCCCCATGCTTATAGAGATAGGCTGCAAAGAGAGTCTGTTTTAAAATGTTATGTGAGAGTTCTATGACAGAATACAAATGAGATTAATACAGGGATGTCAGCAGCGCATGACGTAGGAGTATGAAGTGAGGTGTCAAAATGTCCACCAAGAAACAATTTTATTCAGTAAATCTAACACTGAACAAAGTTGTTACTAGACAGAATGACAATGTCAAATTACACGTCTGTATATAAATCAGTCAAATTCCTCATGCCTACAGATCCTTAATAAATGGCTACAAGGTAGAGGGAGGAGGTAAAGTCAAAGTAGAAAGCATACATGTGATGGAAGGAGGGCGTAAGGAAGTATGTGTCCATTTTATAACAATTAATACATTACTGCATTTTATACATTGCTTACAAAGATTACACTTGAAATGCATGGGCAATCATTGAAAAAATTCATAAAAGTAAAAACTGAACTCCAGTCATCTAGTTTTTATAAGATCCCACATGTTGCTGGGGTCTGGACATCCAATGTGCAACCAACATGAAAAGTTAATTCTAGTCTCTTGAGTAGTTTGCATAAAATCATTCATCCATGGACCATTAGATAAAGTTACTGTAAATAAGTTTTGCCTGTCTTATTTATGAGTGAAAACTAAGTAATTTTTTCTGCACATGCATATACAAAAAATATATACTTTCAAAAGTCAGTGCACCGAAGCGTTCTGCCAGGCTTCAAAGTAAGTAAATAAAATGAGAACTCCCAAATATTAGGCATGATGATGTACCTATTTCACGCTTTCTTGACAGGTATCTTCTATGTTAAATAAAAGTCAAGCTAAAAGGTGAATTGAAATGAGGTGGGGGCACTTTACTGTAAACAAAATGAAATGAAAAAGGTGATTTGCAAAAATTCGAGATTTCTCTACTGCTTCAGACTCTGATATATTAAATGCATTTGATGATCTCTTATTTAGAGTATCAGAGTTTAATAATTTTAAAGGTATTTTTCTATCAGGAAACGGTTTACGCAGTTTGAATTTCTAAAGTAAACACAAGCCAGTGTTAGTAAATCAATGATTTTTGTTAAATTTTAATAATCTTGAAAACCCACAAATTAAACCATGAGCAGTCTGAGTTGAGATGTCAGTTAGCTGTGTTTCTATGACAACCTAGAGGAATAGTACAAGTCCTGACTTGCAGCAAAGCTAAGATATAAACAGTGACATTTACCCTATACAAGAGAACTCACAGCTTTCCTTTTTTAAGGGAAATAATAATAAAAAAATCGATTGATGAACTTACATGGATTTTTACTACGTGTATGATACTTTTAATTAAACCATCCTAGAGGATTCTAAAAATTTGAACATAAATTTTGTAACACTGCTTTTTGTACCACCACTTAATACTACTTCAATATTTAATGCCTAAAACTATCTGAAACAACAATACTGAATTTTGAGATTCTTGACAAATGTTTTAAGTGAAAAAGAAATATATACTGCACAAAATGTAGAAAGCACTCCATACATGGCAGCCTTAAATTCTGAAAGGGAAGGAGACCCACAGAGCTGACAGGAGGAAGATACCTTTGTGATGTTGTAAAATAAATAATGACCAATTTTCAAGGACACGAATGCTAACTTGAAATTCATAATCCATTTGATTTTTTACTTGCCTTTTAATGCTAAAGCTGGCAGTCATATTGCTAAAAATACACTGTAAAGAACAGGTATCCAGAAACATTTCCCATTGAAAGCACATTTCCAACTGAATGAAATCTCTAATTAGCTAACTCTAATTAGCTCCTAAGATTAATACAAACCCCTTCCTACTAAAAGTTCTTCCAGTTGTCATTGCTGAACACTCCTGAACTGAAAACAAATTCCTTTTCATACACCCAGCACCTACTCACTATCAACTCTTCTTCTGGAATGGATTTACAAAACTAACAAGAGCAGCAAATGTGCAACAAGCTCTCAACAGGCCAGTGCCACTGCGAGGGATGCTCACCTGCCTTTCTGAACACAGGTTCACAACCTTCTTCAGATATTCTGCCCCATCCTTCCTAGCTTTGCCTACAGGAATTACTGTGTTGGAATCATGAGTAGGGGGAAAAAAAAAAAAAATCTGAAATCAGTCCTCGTGAAGAAAATTTCCAGAAGGAACCTGTGGGCAGTTCCCAGAGTTATTCCATTAGCCCACATTTGCTCCTGCAGCAGAGGATCTGCCCACAGGACAGTCTGTCACATGAACTACATGCTCTATTGATTACAGATACTCTAATTATGTTACAGGCACTGACAGCAAAGTGTCATCCCTCCCACACGATTTGCCCTCAAAGTTTTTCAAAGCCTTTATGGAAATAAACATTGCATACATTATAAGGCAAGTGTCCTTCCCCTTTGCTGCACATCTTCTGTCCAGTCCCAGCTAGAATTCCAATTACTCTAAGTGTCCATTCCAGCCCTGTTTATGCCTGCAAGTTTTGATATTGCAAAGCATTTAAACTCCAATAGCTGAGGTCCATCACTGAAGCAATTTCAAAGAAGATACATTCACACCCTACTCCAACAAGGCCCCAGTGTCATAGGCCTCCTTAAAAGGCTATGTCTGGGAAAAAAAAAACCAAAATAAACAACAACCCTGCAGTTCATTTTCTTTTTTTCCCATGCTTTCTTTCAAGTTCACATTGATTTCAGAGATTATAGGAAAAATGTTAAATTACCTCAATTCCTCCTGGCGAGGACAGGGCTAAATTTTGCAGTAGCCAGGAGAGGCATGGCTAGGGCACAGAGGCTATTCTACACCACCTCATGTCATTGCCAGGTGTGGGGAGGAAAGGGGACCCTTCCCTGAAGAGAAGGGGTTCCTTCTGGTTGAGCAAAGGATGGGTAGGGTAATGCTGGTTCCAAGCCAGAGTAGCGGGTCAGTATTTTTGCATGTGAATCACTCTCTCTCTTTTGTACACTTTTGTTATTAGTTCTGTCACAGTTACTGTTAATTTTCTTATCTAATTGCTGTTTCCAGTAAACTGTTCTTATCTCAACTGGTGAGCTTTCCCTTATGTGCCTCCTACTCTCCTCTCCAGCCCATTGCAGGGGAAGGGGAGGAGGGGAGCAAGCAAGCAGCATGTGGTTTGTAGAGTCTCAGTGGGAGCACTAAAGTGGGGAGTACCATTCCTAAATCACAACACCCCCTAGCTTACTGGGTCATTCAAAGCGCTCTGCCTCTGTGTATCTGAATACTTAATGTTTAGGACACATTATAAAATCTCATTTAAAAAACCCAAAAACCAAAACCAAACCAAAGAATCATTCTGCTGCAAAAAGTGCAAACCCAACATTACTGCAAAAAAGTGAGAAGAGACTACTTGGTAATTTGTGAGAGTAATTCTTCTTGACATTTAATACAGGTCAGAACTTTAGAAACCCTAGTATGAAATCAGCACTTTTATTTATTTAAATAATCATCACTATCACACAGAAGAAAAAATTAAACCAACTAATTAGAGCTCCAGAAGTACTAGTTCACACGCTAAATGAAAATCTCCAGTAGAACCAAAGAAATCAACTCAAATTATTTCTGAGTTAAAATAAAGGTTCATAGAACATTTTCAGTTATGCAAAAATGAATAAACGCATCCTGAGTGCTCTGCTGGGGGCAGCTTCACTTCTTATAGAAATTCAATGACAAATGTAAAAAGAAACCAACATGAAAAGACCTCAAGCCCCAAAATGAAGTCTCCAGGGATAGTTACTTCTCATATATGTGCAGAAGCAAAAAGTGCAGCAAAATACCCAGCAGAACTCAGTTGCCAACATCATTTTTTACCTTTCTTGGTTTTGACATCTTGACTTGATCCAAGGTATAACCATCTCCAACTCTTATTTTTTTTAATGGAAATAATGTCTTAATCAGGGCGTTGACTGATTGTCTCAGCTTTACTTTTGAGGGCCTGTGAGACTGGCTGGAAAACATCTTTCATCTAGAAAGCCCCTATTTGACATGGGAGCAAAGAGTACTTATCCAAGTGGCTGGTGCCCTGCTAAGAAGCTAAATGGATGACTTCTAACCAGACTGCTATGAAAAGCACATAATCAGTGGGGTTTTACCTCATCATCTGACCCTCCAGTAGTCTGCACACCCTTCCTATCACCAGCATCGCTTGGAAGGGCAGGATTGCACCCAGGATGGTAGTGCAAACCTTACTTTAGACAAGGGAGCCCAATAAGTACCATACAAACTTAAGGTTTACTGACACAAGATTTCCACAAGGAGACAAGTACTACCCAACAAAAGATACAGACAGAACTTTTTATTTAAACCTTCACATCATTTCTACACCTGGGAATTGTACCAAATGGGTCATAATGCCTCCTTTGACCCAATAAAGAAATTATGACTATTTTCGGTCTTAATCTTTTCCAGTTCAGCCCTCAGACCTTTGTTAGGATGCAACTATCTCCATTCATTCAAGCTAAAAAGATACTGATTTATAAATGAACCTGATTTAACATTTGCTGAACCCCATTCCCCAAAATCTACAGGGAAAATATCTAACACCAAGTCCCTCAGACAAGCAGGTTCACTTATCTGTCATCTCTAGTTTTCTCTACCCACATCATATTTAGGCTAAATGTGGCTCAGATAATCTGGTAATCCAGATAATCAAACAGAAGCCTCTATATTCTCAGTATCATCCCAGGAATATCCATGTGCATCATTCCTCACTCCCTTCTTTACCGTATTTCACACCAAAACATTTTCTAATAGCTGTATGCTAAAATACTGAGACTTACCATGCTTTTCTTGTACCTAATGGCAGTAATTAAGCTTGACAAACCGTACAGTTTCTTCAGCCTGGAAATAAGGCTTCAATTTAGATACCCTTGCTCAGCTAGGACAACAAGCAAATTCTTCAACCTTGCTGATTTGGACACCAAGGCAAGATGCAGGCAGAGCAACTCTCTACTGCAGCTCTGCAGGACTAGGTCTGCTGACAGAGTTACTCTCAGTTTTGGGACATGAATGGAAAAGGAAAACAGTGACTCTGCCCGCCACAATATTATGAGGGTTAAAGGATTGAAGGACTGCCTTCAAAGTACCAGTCAATCCCGCCTATTCCAATTATCCGAAACACATAAAGGGGCTGGCTCCCACTCTAACACTTAACCTCCACTTTTAAAACTGCAGAGTCCTGAAGGCTCACAAGTCTTGCATGAGCCTCCCCCTTACAAATCTCCTCTGCTCCATCCCCTTGCAAGCCTCAGATAGACCTTTGCTGATACCCTAGCTCCCCTCAAACACTTTATTAAGCCCTCTCAGCCTAGACTCAAAGTCCAATTCCAACACTTTTCAGTGTGCCTGCCAGAACACCGTCTTCTTCCTCTTCAAAACTACCGTGTCCTCAGTTGGAAGCTTACTTCCAGCCAGGCAACCCTCATGGCATAGCTTTCCTATACAGACTTTTTAATGACTGCTTATAACCTGACATGAAACAGCTGTTCACAGGACACCAGAATCCAGCATGAACAGCTCACCAAATATACTATAGGTGGGTCTTGGAAAAGGCAGACCACAGCTCCCATCCTAGCAACACACACCAGCTCAGAGACATTCAGAGGAGAGAGGTCAAGACTGACCACTGAGCAAATGGATTTCTGTCACAAAACAGTCAGTCTTTATAAATCCTACTATTGCCTTGTGACTGCAAGAATCAGAATGTACTTTAAGGAAGAGGGGTAGAAGTTTTGAACTCTACACATTAAATTGGTGTATTATCTATTTGATATAAGAAGGAACCCAGGAGTATTTCTGGACATTTGTCCACTTCCTTCTACCCTAAAAGCAAATACGTTCTCCACAGCAACTTCAAGTAACCTGACCCACTATTAATTGCATCAAGTGTGCGTACCAGCAGTCTTATACTTCCTCAGCACCACTTGGAAAAAGTTATCTGAAGATGATTACGCTCAGGGTTTTAGGAGTTCTCCTTTTGTTTCTTTCTCTTAAGGAATTTTCCCTCATATGTGTTGGTAGGAGACAATAATGACCAGATACTTAAGAAAGACAACTAGCCACAGCTCAGGGGAGGGGTCCAGCTGGCTACTCTCTTTACCTGGGGGTTTCTCATGGAGGGCAGAGATACCATGAGAATTGGGCTAGGGGAAGGGGTTGGGTTCAACCCCTGAGCTCTCCCTTGCTCTGTGGGCATTCGGAAGGGAAGGAGTCTGCGGTCGCTGTAGGAAGAATTCACCACTGCTGCGGGGTTCTGTCTTCTGCTGCCTTCTACTATGAGTGGAGCTCTGCTCGTGGGAGCAGCTGTTGCACTGGGACCTTGTTAACACCCTACCTCACTTAAAGAGGGACTTTTCACCATCTGCTGGGGTGCCTCAGGGGAAACCCCGGGACCCCCAGCCCTTTCCCCTCCCAGGGAGCCTTTCCCTTCCCTGCTCAGAGGCGGGCTGCCGCTGCCCCGCCCCCACCGTTATTTTACCAGTGCTCTGAGTTTTTGCTACATTGTAACTCGCCCCTGCCACCACAACCCGCTGTTTCAGCTACAGCTGCCAAGTGTCTGATACATCGCGTCTACCACTCCGGGACTTTGCTCATCCCTGCTACAGCTCCTTTCGCTATCCAGAAGGGGCAGCGGGATCAGGCGCCCCTGGGGGTTTGTAAAGGAAGCACCGTTTCCATCCCTTCCTGCCGGCTGCACTCGCCATTGTGCACGTGGAGAGAGGCGGCTGAGCTCGCGCCACAGCGCCCCCTGCAGGCGCGGGGGAATCATCGCACGCGCCCTGCCCGGCCGGGAGCCAACAGCGCCCCCTGCCGGCTGTGACCGGAACTACAGCAAAGGGGAAATTCCTGAAGAGCGGGAGGAGACCGTTCACTGGGTTTTCTGTTCCTGTTTTTTGTCGTTACCATTGTTGTTCTTTGTTTGCTTTGCTATACATACACATACTAGTAAAGAACTGTTATTCCTTTTCTAATTTCTTTGCCTGAAAGCCTCTTAATTTCAAAATTGTAACAATTCAGAGGGGAGGGGGTCATATTTTCCATTCCAAGGGAGGCTCCTGCCTTTCAAACACCTGTCTTTCAAACTGAGACAATGACCAATTATGGTCAGAATGGGGGTAGGAGGAAGGTTTGCCTTTGGAAAGTTTTAGAAGTCAGAATTGTCAAAGGATGCAAATTCCTGAGGTGGGCAGTGAGGACATAACACTATCATTGTAAAGGAGGCAGCTATTTACTCAAAGTTCTTCCATTGTAACATCAAGCTTCTTTGGTGTTTGCCTCTGGTGCTGCCAACCCATTGCCCACCATTCTGACATGGAAGTCAGAAAAAACACCTAGCCCAGGTGAAACCTATGTTGTAGTTCACACACCAACTGAAACCTATGTTGTAGTTCAGAAATAATTTAAATAATCATTATTTCTGAAAAAGTACCTGGAAATTCACAACAAAAATTTAAAATTTGTATTTTCATTGTTGCAAAACCTCTAGAAAATTGTTATTCTGTACAATCAAGAAACACATAAAGTATAATTTAGAAGCTAATTTGGTCCTTAAAAAGATAGCACCTCACACTCATTTTCTAAAGCTCCTCAAGTAGATGTCCCCATATTTGTTATTTAAAAAGACTTCTGTGTTCTAAAGTGATGCAAACATACCTTCCCTGATGGCCATTTCTACATCTCACCTTCAAAAGGAAAAAATCCAGAAGCAAGCAGAAGAAAGCACTCCATCCCCCTCTGTTTTGGATTATATACCCACTTGTGCTGAAGAATCAAGTGCCACAGAGCAAATAAGAATTATTGTAGTAGGATGTGTAACTATTACAAAGTGCATCTTCACCATTACCGTTTCTCCATCCCTAGGATATAGTTTCCAGACTTCTGCTCCTACCTTAGTGATAAAGGGACTACCTATGCTATTTTCACAATTAGGATCCTGACTCAATTCCTGGCAATGCAATCAAATCTCTAACACTAACAGAATGCCAAGAAAAACTCAGACTAAGGCCTTTAACCAGGCTGCTTGATAGTAGCAAAACTAGAATACAATTTTACTGCAAGTTGTTGTTTTATTTACTGTGCTGAATTTAAATCCTGAGCACTTTACCAGACCCTTTTGGAAGCTCACTGAGAGAACATAAACCTCTTTTCCTCCATTACTTTCATATCAAAAAGTTGTTCCTACAGAAAAATTTTAACAAAGCAGAAAAAAAAAAAAACTGGCTTAAGAATGACAATAGCAAAGAGCATTTCATCTTGCAGTCACTGGTTCAAAAGCAGGTAGAGCAATAGTGAATAAAAGCTGGAAACCCATTAAAGTTCCCAACTTGCACAAGAATTAATTTCAATTCTGCAACTACTAGTACACAAGAAAACAAAAAGCATGAAGACTGAAATTTCTAAACGATGACAGCATGTTTGTGACTTATGCTGCTAAAAATATTTTCCCCTAATTCTATGGTGAAAATACAGTAATGTTAGTTCAGTGAAAAATGTGAAAAACCTCTGATCTCATTCCTTTAAAACTGTTTATATGGCAAATCACCAACGCTTTTCCAGTACCTAGCTGTAAAATTGGTAAATATGGATTAAGATGGTAAAATTTCACACAGCAGCATTCTGTTCTCCCCATGCATTTTCCACAGGGATTTATTTAATACCCTGGGAAAATGCAGATATATACCAGGAGCACGGAATTAAGATGACATGGCTGAATATGTCACAAAACGGGCTGCATTTACAGTATGAAATGACACACAGATGAAAGACAAAACCGAGAGCATTTTATTTCTTCGCAAAACTGTTGTGGCATACAGAATATTAGACCGTATTTGCACAACACCAATTGAGGATTTACTCCTACAGGTTTGAAGGAGCTGGGCACCAGCCAAGTTTTGAAGCGTATGTAACACAGAGATGACATACTGCACATGAGTAATCCTCATAAATGGCATGTTTAAAAAAAAAATAGTAGTAAGAAGTCCATATAATACAATTTGGTTTCATTTCAACTTCCATCAATTTATTTTACTGGTAGTTTTGTGCATGACTGAAACTTCCAAATCCACTTAATTGTTCAAAAATATAGTATCAGTCCATCCACACCAAGTGCACCATACAGAGGCAGCACAGGATAGGCTGTTGTATCTTCCACGCCTGAATCCAGTTCCAGCACAGAAAAATCCAAACACAGTTCAAATCTCAATGAAGCTATGCATTTCTACTTTTATTGTCCTTTTGCTGAGTAAGGAACTTGGGCAAACATTTGTTTCCCCTGTGAACACTACTCAAGCAACCCAGTTGCCACCTTGTGATCTACTGCATATGAAAAGCTGACAGGGCAGTTTTGGGAATAGCAGTTTTTGAAGCTCACCTACCCACCACTGGGGAAGAGCTGAATTTCACCATTACTTTCTTTTTGCAGCCAAGTGTGTTATTCCACGCAGAGAAATACATTTAGTGTTTTGGAAAAGCCACATCTGCATACTCGGCTAATACAGTAACTTTGCAATTGCATTTAATTCGCGTAGGAAGCAGAGCAGCATTTTTATTTTTTATGTATTCCACAACACACATATAGAACAGGCACTTCTGCTTAATATTAATAGCTCATTAAATGATGTATCTAATTTTCACTCAAAACCACAACATCTTAAAAGAATATAGCAATAATCCATTTTTTCCTGCAAGTCAATCCTCTAATGTTGTTTATTATAATGTTAGTTACCAGTCACTGCAAACTTGTTTTTCAAATTAATGTAGGAAAAGATTCCATTTAAACTTCAATAAATAATTTACTATGCTCATCCTACTGACTCAAATTGATAAATTATTTGCATGATACATTTCCTCATCAATAAGAACTTCGTACTTGGAATTTATGTAACTTTTCCTTCCATTCTCCCCAAAAGGCCAATTTAATTTAAAGCCATTCAGAGGGAAGCAATCTCTCTTCAGACTGCTCAGATATGTGAAACAGAATATACTTTTTGAGCATTTTTCTCCCATTTTACATTTTAAAAATTAACCTAATATACAACTATTCAATAATAAGGAAAAGAGGCATGATTAAAAGAAGTACTTTGGAAAAGGTTAGACAGGAGACAAAAAAAGGCAACTCAGACTAAGGTACAGTAGCCAAATCTACTTTTCAACCACCCATTTTTCTTGCAATGGTGATGCCCCTTCAAATGCTACTATCCACAGAAGAACTTATCTCTTCCAGCCCTGTGCTCCACACTCCACATTAAGAGAATATTTTGATGGAAACACAGTATGACAAGGAGCCTATTTCACCAGATGCTTTATTTACTTGAAATGACTTAATTGCTTTGACCTAATCCAGAGCCAACCTACAAGACTAAAATTTGGAGTGCACTGAAAAGAGAAAGAAAATATCAAGGCTTTTTAGTTGCCTCTTTGTAAGGCTTACATTTTTTCTGTGTTCCTGCTCTGATCAGTTTTCAAAACCTTAAAGAACAAAACCACTACTAATTTCAGTGGTAAAAGTGTATCAGAGACTGGTATTTCTAAACCACCAGAAATAGTTTGAGCACTGGAATAACCAGGAATTTCTACAATACCTTTCTCTCTACAAACTCTCATAGCATTTATTAATGTAGTGTTTAAATAACTAAACAAGAAACTAAATGAACAAACATGTCCCTTTCACACGGTAACAGTGATCAAAACAGCAAAAGAAGTTAAGAAGGGGACATACAAAAACAGAAGTGCTAGAATGGAAATATGTGCAATACTGATGACTAACACATTAATGTATCTAACAAAAAAGCAGAAATACAGATATCAATGCACCTTTTTAAAGAAAATACTGTTCTAATACCTCTTTGCAGAACATTAACATCTGCACCAACGTGGCTTTTTTCTTTGTGGTTTAACAAGCAAACAATTGCAAAACAAAAAATTTCTGCTGTAGTGCAGTGTCAAAAAAAAAAAAAATCAGTGACACCTCACATAATCAAGGATCATTTATTGGGACATAGCACTCATTTATAATTCCAGGAACATTTGTTCTTGAAAGGGTGCTTCCTGTAAAAAAGTCACATGCTGGATCAGCACAATCTGCTCATAACCCCAGTAGTAAATTAGAGAGGAGGAGAAAATGTTAAGCCTTTTATTCCTTGCTAGTTAGCTGGCAACATATAACTATCTGTCTGACAGAAAACAGCTCAATTGAGAAAAGTAAGATTTTACAGAAACAGACGCATTGCAAGGAAGAAGAATAATTTGAAAATAAATTCAGATTCAGGCTGTACGTAGTTTATGGAGAATTTTTTTTCCTCCACAGTTTACAAACAGCCAAAAGTCAGATTACTTTGCTATCTACTTTTTAGTTCTCATCAAATGTGACAGTCCAAATATTTATTTTCAGGTGCTATAAAATAAAATTAAATAAGCCAATGAAACCACATTGTACTAGGACTTTTTGGCCAAACAAACCTGCTCAGATCCAGCCTCAAATCTGGCTGCATATTTGATGATTAGACAAGTTTGGGATAAGTAATGCAAATATACTCCAGAAAAACAATTAAAAACCCCTAACAAACAAAAACCCTTCAAAAAAACACTAAAACCAAATGTCTAAAGCCAAAGATACAAAAATAAAATACTTGTGCTTCAAGACTGCAGTAAAGTTACTTCACAAAACATGGAGGTTTTCGCCTAAGAATCAGAGGAATATTAGATATACAGCTTCCTCATCATACCATGGCATAATATACAGCAGTCTGACTACAGGAAAAGAAAAAGCTTGTAATATCCCACATCATCTATAAGAACCTGATACTAAAGGGTCAACTGTGCTGTAGCTACCAGGAAAGATCTATCACATTTCTACAAGTGCTACAAGTTCTACAAATTTTACAAGCAACTGCAGCTATCTCTATACTGAAAGAAAGGTCTGCTTAACATCTGAACAAATTCACCATCTTTGCTAATTGATACCTTTGCATTTTACACATTCTGACTGAAACAGCTGAGAAGTATTTTACACAGGGGCAGCCTTAGGAACTCAATTTCCTCTGGAGCCATCACTGCAACCAAACTTACATTGAAGAGCTTTTAGATGACATTCAAGACAGTCAATTTTTGCAGACTCCCACATTTGAGGCCTACTATTAAGCACTGCCACCAAGTCTGTGCAAATACGCATCCTGGCAATTGTTGAAGAGCCTGTCATTCAAAACAAATCAAGCAGGTAGCAAAATAGCATTAGAATCTTATTTGCTAAAAGATGCTAAAGGAATGACAGTAAGAGAATTACTGCGTAAGACAGAATTAATGTATATTTGATTCTTTGCTAAGATAATGTAAAAACATCAGGGAAAAAAAAAAATCCATATTTTGTTTACACATCCAGTTCAGACAGGGGCATAGTTTACTCAAAATCAGAAATTTTATTATTGCATTCCTCCATAATAGAAAACATGTCTATAATGTAAGTTGGATATGTGTCATGTGCCCTCTGGAATCATTAGTAACAATATTCAATTCAATATGAAGAATTTAAATTAAATTAATTGCAAGAGAATTGTATATGTAAAAATTTTTAGTACTCTGGTAAGATGTCTATGAAGTCCATACCATAAATATAATATTTTTATATTTATGGCTAAAACTAAACACAGGCTGTAAGAATTAGTCTCTGATTCTAGAACCACCACCATAAATCCATCCCTCATTATTCAAACTACAGGCCACCCAAACAAAATAATTACAGTTTTATGATCACAAGAGCTAGGAGTGAAGCCATCAGTTTGATCTTAGCTCTGACCATACTCCAAATAACATAAGCAAGCACTCAAAACATTTACACTTTGTGCTTTTACCATTTTGGTTTTATCTGAACAATCATTAGAAATAGTCTAATCAGTTTCATTCTATTAACTATTTACTGATGATCAAGATACTACAGACTAGACTTAATACTCAAAGACAACTAATGCAAAGTATTTTCACAGACATTAGAATGACAATTGTTCTTTAGACCCAACATCTACATTCTTAATACATAAATTTCCTTTTCACTTCTCTCTGCATGTGAAATTAACATTAAAAATACACACCAACTTTAACATAGGTCTAGCTGAAATTTTAGGACTTTCAATTTTGTGAAAGATGCATTATGCCTCTTTTTCCTTAAGGTAAAAAATAGTAAACCCCCACCAACCTGGCAACCCATTCATGATTAATTCTGCTGTAAATACTGATTTACTACCAGCTGGAATCTTGAAAGGCCAGTGTTTTACTGCAACAGGCTTTAAAAAAAAAAATCACCTCAGTATCTGTGTTCACTATCCTGTGTATGTCAAGCCTTGAGAGGATTACTATTCTACTAAGTACTGAGTCCTTGCCCAGTGATTGTTTATCTGCACTTCACATCACAAAGCACTATTCAGAATGAAAGCATTTCACACTGAGCAAAAAAAGTCTGGTCCCGGCAGCTGTTCCACAGAGCAATGTTAAAGGGCCAAAAAAACCCTACTTCTCACCAGTATTGCAGTTCAGTGCCACTGAAGACAACCACTCAACGGCAGAAAGAAAACAATTATCTCACAAGAAACAAAGCCACCTTCCACTGCAAAAAGATTTTTTCAGAATCTACTACAGTCTCTGCAGCATCCATTGTCATAGAAATTAGGATTTCTGTCTGCTTAGTGCTTAAACCCACGTCTCAAGCATGGAGATTTGTCCCTAGGTAAAAACCAGAAAATCTTCCTAATAGCAAGTCCATTAAAGTTTTGTAAGTCTAGGAGCTACTCGGACTTAGATACATAACGGGTGAAAACACTCAAGGTAATAGCCTTCTCTGTGTCATCTGTTCTTGCTGGTGGGGCACAACTGAAGCTGCTCAGGTACCTTTATTTCTTCCTTCCTGTAGCTATCTTAGACCACCCTGATGTCAATTACCTCTTTCAGATCTTTTCTGGTTCCTTCAATGATGACAGGTTTGGAGTTAGTACATTACTGTTCAGGGACAAACTCTTGAACTCTCTGTAGCTCCCTTCCTCTCTTCACCCCCAGCCCCCTTTTCCCATCACCTACAGCAGTGTAAGCAGACCTCTCCAGAACATGAGACAATTAGTGACAAAACATCATCTCAAGAACAGAGAGTCTATGGGACATGATTAAGTCTACACTGTGAAGCTATTAAAATAACGAAAGTAATTACCTGAATGCAGTATTACTGCATATATAATTAGACTTACAAATTTTCATTTTATCGAAACAGAAGCACATGCACTTGAATTTGTCTCTCAACATGATTCCATATAATAGGGCGATTGTGGGTTTTTTAAAATATAAAGAAGCTTCTAATAGCAATTCACAGCTTCTTTTTAATAATTTAAACCCAGATTAACAATCCTTGCTACATAATACTGGCCAAACTTCTAAAAACAACCAGTGAAGTAGTATTTTTCACTCCATATTGACAAAAAACTAGCACTGACTGCATTGACACAGATTCAAGTGTGAAACATTTTAAGAAGGGTTACCTCAGATTCATCTGTTGATTCCTCATTAGACCTGGTTTCCTGAAAAGGACACAAAAAACAAAGGGGTAAATAACTAAGTACATACATAACTGAGCAGTATTTCCCTTTAAAAAGTACTTTTAAACCCTTATTAAGAAATGAAAGACAAAGAAGAAGCAACTCAGTTTCCATCCTTGTCATTCATACCTGATTTGTGATTGCACTTGCACTGAGTGCCACACTGATACTCAGGAGCAGCAGGGGCACTGTTGTCAGTTACCCTAAAAGAAAGTGATTGGATCATCTGAGAATCTGTCCCTGTGACAAGCCTCCCCTCTTCCAGGAGCAGTAGCAAATTTTGCAAAGAAACTGCCCATATATTGACTTCCATGGCAGAATAGCATTCTCAAGTTATCCACAAACCAGCTTTGCTATTCAACTATTCAGCTGTTAATAGGCTTATTTTAAACTTAAATAATTTCAAACCACTTTCCATAGACATCCAGCATTCAACCACTTTCTCCTTCCCATCCAATGTTTACGCAAGACGTGGCTTTCTCCTGCCTTTGAAACAACTGTACCTTTAAAACATCCCTCTCTGGCAAGATAATGATTCTTTCCACCCTACAAAAAAATTTTGTAAGTCAACTCCTGCTTACCTCTGGTCTGTTCACCGAGAAAACCTGCTGATGCAATGCCTCCTCAAAGAAGTCAGCAAAACGAAGATTTACTTAACGTATTTATCTTTGTCAATAGCAATAAAGGATTACAACTAATACACTGCCAGTGAATGTAAGCATTTTAACAATAAAATATGATATAAACAAAGAACAAGCAAGTGAGAAGCCAGCATTTCAAATCTTATGAAGGAGTCTTTGAAGAGTAAGATTAATAGGTACAGAACTCCACCAGAGAAGACAAAAAAAAAAAGAGATTACACCCTTACCAACAGCTTAGAGAAAAACAGAAAAGAAGAAAATTTAGTGCACTGACAACCAGTATGGCTTTTTTGTTTCTCACATTTATTTATTTTCCATGTTTATAAAATGCACTGATTGTGACCTGTACACCTGTGCACCTTCACTTTCATTAGTGAAGGCTCACATTGACGCCCGTAATGAGCATCACAGCAGATGGGAGAGAAGCAAAGCAGCACTTCTACCTGCTACTGGAAGCTTAGTGCAAGGTGTTACCACAATTACTGACATCTGTTTCTTCCATTTTACTCGCTACAGATAGGCCCACCTCTAAAACACACATCCCATAGAAGGGTTATCAGTGTAGTCTATACTTGTGACATGAGTTGGGAAACTTACAGTAGGAAGTACATGGGAATCAAGGGAAGATGGAGTAAAATCCTGGCATCCTTTGAAGTTTAGGTTTGACTTTGCAAGCACAATTGTTTGTCTGTCAGTCTCCCAGTCTCTAACCACAAGATGCTGTAACTTTTCAGGAAATTACAATTTTGTTACATAGGATCATTGTGCATCTTAAACTCTACTTAACAATAACCAAGTGAGAAAAGAACTAAAACATTGTGGTGTAATATTGCCAGCTGATTGGATGAGCTAGAAAAACACACAAAGCCCAATGCAAAGCATCATCAAATTCCTAATAAAAAAACTTATTTACTCTCCTGAATACCAGGAGCCACCTACTTAACTCCTTAATAAATCAAAATTAATAGCACTACCATTATGGTATGTTGATATAATTCACATAGTTTGAAAAAAAAAAGCTCTCCCAAACAAAGGAATTACAGCAAGTGACATTTTTGCTGGTATACATGAGACTTTCTAGTGCAGCTACACAACCTACATCTGCCCCTCACGGTTCCAATTGCTTTGGCTGTCTAGAACAGAAACTTACTTTCATGATGAGCGCACTATCTAACACTATGCAGACAAACCAACACACGAGCAGGGTGGAGTTAACAGCTCACTTACTGAGACAGTGGCTGGTCCTCACACCCACCTGAGACGCTTAACTAAGCTGCAAGTTATGTGCAAAGGCATCCCTAGAGAATATTGACATACAAAATTAGGGCATGCCAGAAGCTGATTCCAATAATCAGTCCATGCGAACTAAGAAAATATCAATGTATTTTATTGAGGACATCTACTCTGGTATCCCTACTGTATTCACAAGGCACCGCAACCCTAGATACTAAATTTGACAAATCGCATACAAATACAAATGCTTCACGGCCTTTATGTTTTACTGCAGAAAATAACATGCAGAAATTCACAGGGAGCCTTGGCTTAGGAAAGCAATGCAGAAACTGTATTTGTTCCCTGACAAGAACTTAGCTGAAGGTGCTTAGAATTGATACTTACCTACTAACTCACTTTGCTAGCAACTTACTATGAAAAGCTTTTTGCCTGAGTTTTCCCACTTGCTTAGGCAAACTGGAACAGTAAACTGTAGTTATGATTGCCCTGGGGTTTTGTTAGGTTCCTTTCCCCTCCCTCCAAATGCATGAACTGAGAGGATTATCCTCCACTTCCACTTTTTAGTAGCCTTGTAACTGTGGAAAGGAAATCCCTGAACAGGGATTTGTAGACAAGCAGAATCCAAAATCATGTAGGAATAGCAGTCGCTGGTAGCTCTCAGACTCTAGGGGGAAATCAGCAGTATACTTCAGCCAGCTGACAAACGCTGTTGCTTAAGTAGCCAAAGAATGCAGTAAGGGAACACAGATGAGGAAACCATAGAAATGTGAAGTAATCTCTCACCATTATAATCTCTAACTTAATAGATCCAACATAACTTCTCAAAAAATTCTTAACTGAGCTTTCCAGTATGATGGGTATGGAGTTTTCCCTTCCCCTGCTTTTACAAACATCAAATGTAATACACTACATGTTTAGGCCCATAACTTTAACCTGACAGAAGGTGAAAGCCACAAAACTAGAGTTTTAAAGAAACACATGCACAACACACAGATCTCTTTCAGTACAGGTGTGCATGCTGCCCACAGGAAATAAACTGAAATGAGTAAGATAACTCTCCTACCATAGTCCAAACAGAGCAAAACACAGGCTAGTTTTATCTCTTGTATTATTAGAGAATAAAGATCTGTCAGAGTTGGTTTTATCCTTCCAAAGGCTGCCACAGTTAAAAACTCACCAATCCTGGGGGAAAAAAGCGTCCCCAAAGGAAGCCAAGCCCTCCCAACAAACTTCTGTCAGCAGGGAAGGTGGAAACCAGATGCCAATCTCTAACTCTGACCAGTTACCTTGAAGTAATTCTAAGACTCTCCCACTTCTAGGCATCCAAGATGGACAAAGATCGCAGAACTCAGCTACCTGTCCAAATACTGCCTCAGCAAAGAAACATTTAGAAAGTACCTGAAAGGGCCAGGAAGTGCGCTTTTTGCTTTATTTTTTTTTTTTTTCCTTGGGAAGGAGCAACCTAGGGACGGGGAGCTTTAGGAGAACACCCGATTTAGGGAACAACAGCGAGAAACTCCTCAAGTTTTGTCTCAGAAAAAAATCCCCTTGTTGAGATGAACTTGGTCATGTCTCCTATGTCCCTCGGTAGAGAGACCCTCCAAGTCTTTAATCTTGGCTCCACAGCGGTGCCAGATGCACTTCTAAACCCACCCTCCCGGCCAGACCCAGGTTCCGCTGCCTCCATCTTCCCTCCTCCGCCCCGGTGCAGCGAGACTCTCCCGGAGGCTGTCCCGAGGCCGTCCCCGCCGGCCCCGCACCTCGCAGGGCTGGCTGCCGGCCTCTGCCCCCTGGCACAGGCACTTGTCCCTCCGCCCCTCCACTCCCATGTGCCCCCGGCCCGGCTCCACGCTTCGGCCGTCCCGCTCTATGCCCCACTCCTCGGCGCTGCGGCCACAGTGCACTGATAACCTCTACCTTCTCCTCGGCTTCCGCCATGGCGCGGCCAGGCAGCTGTCATATGAGAGGCAGGAAGCCGGCGAGGCGAAGGCACTCTGGGAAATGTAGTTTCGGAGGGAAGGGATGTTTTCCTCTCTTTTTTTTTTTTTCCTCTTCTCTTTATTTTTTTTTTTCTTTTCTCCTTTTTCTTCCCCTTTTTTTATTCCTCAGCCCAGCTGAGATATGGTGACGATGCCGTACAAAACGGAGGGCAGACGCAAGGCAGACGCAAGGCTCTTGAATACGGACAGCACACCCCAGCCAAGTTGCCTCTCTGCCCTCCTTAGCTGAGAGATCCTTTTTTAAGCTGAAATCCATGATTCTTTCAGGGAGACCAGCATGGTCTCCCAGCTCCATGGGATGCCCAGCTGTGATGAGACTGAAGGTAGCCACTGCAGTGCTTGGTGAGCTAGTCCCTGATCAGCGAGGGGTCGGGTGTAGCTGAAGCCCAGAGCCATTGTCAGCCTGCCTGCTGCCGCTGTTGTGCACAACACTGCCAGTGCTCCCGGATCAGGCCCTTTTATTGTCATCCGTCCGAGCAGCACAGCTCTGGTTTCCATTAGATCCTCCGGTTTCCATTAGATCCTACATGTAGCAGCTTCTGTCCTCTTTGTTCTTTTTTCTTAATCATCAATATTAAAATGGCCCACACTAGTGTCAGGAGAAGCATTTCAGAAAACCTAAATGTCTTCTACAATTCTACAAGCTGCTGCATTTTGATTTTCAAAAGCATAAAATAAGACTTGAATGTCTTGCTTGCACACGACTTTCTTTATATGTTAAAAACATAATCAAAGCTAAAAAACAACAGGCAGAACATTTTGCTATTTGGGTTTTGCCTTTGGAGCTATTTAAAATCCAAGGTGGAGTTACAGTGTTATGTGTCCTTGGGTTCAAAGCCACGAATTAAAAAATATGCAGTGCAGATCACCTTTGGCAAAAAAAGAGGAATCTTATACTGCCACACTGAACCTTAAGGCCATACAGTTAATTGCAGAGAGTATCGCCTTGGATATGAAAATAATGTATATCATTGTCATACCTTTATAAACGAATTGCCAGAATTTTAACTGAGAAAAGCTAGAACTGTCCTTTAAAACCACACTGAAAGCTGTACACAGGGGTGAGAGAGAGCTATCTAAGTTACCAGTTTCAGTGCAAGAACATATGAAAATAGCCATCGTGAATAAATTTAATTTGTAAATGATACAAGAAAGTATCTTTTTTGTGGTGTGTTACAGACTATCAAGGTGCCATGGGGGAGAAGTGTGTAAATGTCATCCTGGCCATATAAGCCATGGGATATCTACAGAGGAAGAGGTGTTTGGCTGCCATTGTACAAAATATTGTTGAGACCACACCTGGATATAATTGTAAATTTGGAGTCACCTTTGTTACAAAAACAAAATTGGTTGAAACTGGAAGGGGCCAAAGGACCACTTTTAGGGTCTGATCTGTTGGAGAAGACTGATGAAAAGAAGGGCTCAGCAACTTCAGTCTAACAATAAAAGAGATCTGAAGAGGAAAAAGAACTATTAGAGTAAAAGGTACGAGATCAAATAAGTATCAGCTATTTTCAGTGCATTTAGGCTGGAAATGAAAAATAGATCCCCATGTGTCAGACATGCGTGAAGAAGAATCTTGCTGGCAAGAAATGTAACTGATTTCAAGATGAAACTTAACAAACTTAAATAACAGACTGCAAGAGGTGTTTGCTGACAGCTGCCAGGCTTATCCAGAATGCTGCTCATTACAGGCCCATTGAGTCCTTCTGGAATCTTAGTCCTGTTCAGATTCATGAAAAAATAAATCATTGCTGTCAATGGAGGCAGGATTTGTCCTTTAATATGTAATGCACAAGCTATATTTTCTGTTACTTGAAACTGTGTATATCTTATAAAAGGAATTTTTACCAGTGAAGTTTTTTCTGCGACTTTTGGAGAACAAAAATACCTCAGTAGGGGTTTTGGGCTACAAGGAACAGCTGTTCTTGTTTTCATTGCACACAGAATAAGTGGTATAAACAATGTAATTTACTTATAGTGTGCTGTTTACTTCTGGCAGAATGGTGCAAAACTAATTCTTTTGTTGTTTAGACTTAAGGTATGAATTTGATCTGCCATGAATATAGTTTCTTATTGTGTCATGAAAATTTAATATGTTGGCATCTGATTCTGCCACCCCTTCCACACCGACCCCTCAGAAGAGCTGAAAGTCATTTAGAAGCAATGACATCAATAGGTTTTAAAATCTTTCAGCCCCTCCCACAAAGTACTCAGCATCCTACAAATTTGGGCCTGAGAACATCCCAGTCAACATCTGGAGATAAAAAGCTTAAGCATAGTTCAGCATAAGTGGGAAATAAAGCACTGCCTAAGGGAAGTAAATGTCCTGTCCTAACCTTGAAACCTACTCTCTCTCACTGTCTGCCAGCACATAGAACTGAAGTCTGGGTTAAATTAGTTGTCCTAGAGTTAGAGATTTGGGATCTCTGGTGAGATTATGGATGCTTTGAAGTGTAGGTGGAGCATTTTGGCTCAGATTCATCTCATGTGATAGGTGGCTGTACTTTATCGCTTAGTTTTAACTTGGTTCACCAAAAATAGCACACTTCATAAGTCTTTAAATAAATATTTTAGCCATACCATAATGCCTTTAATGTACTTAGTGCCTATTTTAATGCAGAGCTTCCAGTTGATGGGAATTCTGTAGGGCATTTCTAACAGGATGCTGACATACCAACCAGTTTGAATTTTAAAAATTCAAGTCCGTCAGGAATTCCTGGGGGTTTTTTTTGGGTTTTTTTGGTTGTTGGTTTTTTNGTTTTTTTTTTTTTTTTTTTTTTTTGTGCCACAGGAATCAGAATTAACATCGAAACTTGGACCTTGACCAACATCCAGAGTTCAAATAGTATTAAAATTTTTCTCTCTTGCTTTAACACACTTTCTCTCTGACTACTGTGAAACATAACAAGTAGCAAGTATCCTTTGTATATTACTGTATTTCAGTCTCCAAGAGCTCTCAGTTGCTTTCAAGTAGGACTGATTCATCCAACAAAATGTTCAGCTGGGTTATCTCTCACTACTCTCACCACCACTTCTTCAGTTAAAAAAAAAAGAGGTGGTGTTGTCTGTAAGTTAATAGTGTTTAAAACCCCTGTGCTGTATAAAACATAGATAATGTTGTCAGTACAATGGAATTTCAAAGATTTTCCTCTTTCTGTTTGTTTGTTTGTTTGTAGAAATAAACTCACAAAGACTTTTCTTTTTTTTATCCTTGCAATCAAAGAATTATTTCTGTAATACACTTTCAATTTGTACTGTAGCTTACATAATTATCTTGAATATATTCAGGAACTTTGTCCTTTAATAACAATCCTGTTTGACTTGCTACCATTATATTGTTTTGCAGTTGCTTACTTTTTTCTTCTTCATCCATATCTAAAATTTATTTACAACATTTCTTCCTGAAATAAGTATCAGAACAATGACTATAAAAAAATTCAATTATAAATGTAAAACATAGTAGTACTATATGGGCACCATAGTAACTGTCTTCTTCAATTGGCACTAAAGATAACCGTGTGTAATTTACAATATCATCAAAAAGGCAAGGTAAGAAATGGAAGTATGCATTACCACTATATTCCACCACTGCAGTGTATTTAAATTAAGTTTAAATGATCAGCTATTTTTATAAATATGAGAGTGGTAACAATATCAGAAAGATTATTACAAATTTGTTAAAATAGTTGATCTTTATTCCCTGGCATTTAAAGATTTTCTCAAATTACAGTGAATTATTTTCAAATCCTTCAGGAATAACACTCTCCTTAGTCTTTTCTTTCTTTCTCTGATCCTCCCTCCCCATCTGTCTTTCTTCTGCTCACTTTCTTTGTCTTCGCTCTCAGGCAGTCTTTATTGAAAGATACCTACTTGTGCTGTGTAGAACACACAAAGAAGATGAAAAAATGGGAAGCACAGTAAACAACATAAAGCCATTTATTAAAGATAAACAAGGGCTATTATAAAGGGAAAGGTAGTAAGGGATCCTCCTAAAAACCTTATAGTTAAATATAAAAAGGATCTTGTAGAGAAGGAGCAAGTCCGAAATTGAAAAATTATTATGCTATGAGAAAATTTCATAGACCTGTAGATTATGAAGCCAGATGGGAATAGTACTGTGATTTAATCTGAACTCCTCCATAACATGGGCCATGAGATTTACCTGAATTAATTCTTTTTTGTACCATTTTTTAAAAAGAAAACATACCTTGACATTTCCAACTACACAAAACTCCCTGCACTTCTGACATGTCATTTCAAGAGCAGTTATACTCAGTGCTAGAAAAATCAAGAATACAAAAGAAATAGAACAGTGGTCCATCTAGCTTAGTGCTTGGTCTTCCACAGTGGTGATAGGATGCAGTCTGGGGAGAGCACATACCTCTGAGCTTCACTCCCTTGTCTTATCCTAGCGTCTATTGACATGGAATTAGGGATGTTAGAAGACACGTCCGTGACTGCTCCTTCTGGTATCTGTTAACAAACCTGCTATTGATGAATTTGTCTCTTTTTGACTTGCTAACACTATGTACCTCCAAAATCTCATGAGACAATGAAACCCAAAAGCTGTCTGCCTTCTGCTTAAAGAAGTTCTTTCTTTTTTTTACTGTTTTAAACTCTGCTATGGTTCTCTACCAGTTTTGACAAGCAAGTCAAAATAATGCAGGACTTGGTACATACTGGGTTTTTCTTATCCCTGTGGCAAAAAATTTTTCTTATCTCAGCTTTGAATCCCTCCATTATATCCACTATGGAATCATGTCAGCAACTTCTGAAAGTTTTGTATTCAAAGATTTCTGTTCCCCATGTAATTACTTGTAGTCTAACATGAAATAGTTTCTTAGTTATTTGTTAAGTTAAATAGAAAGATGCATTGATTGCTTCACAAAAGATGTTTTACATCCTACATATAATTTTTTGTGACTGTTGTTTGCTATACCTTGAATTTGTTACCATCTCTTTTAACTTGCTAGGTGGGACATGCCTCTATTAATTTAAACTAATGAAACATACTCACTCCTTTTATATTTATGTTATTGTTGTGAACAACTCTACCATTTTCAGCTGGCATTTCACTTAGGGGATTCCTTCTCCTTCCTGAAAGTCAAAATACTCCTTGTCTTTAATTCTTCTAACATTGACTTCTTTTCTTTTTTGTGCTCCCTCTATTTTTTCTTGTGATTCCTAGGTTTTCATTCCCAAATTTCCAAGTTTAAGTTACTGCCACTGATTTTTTTCTCTTTGAAACAAAATATAAAGATGAAAATCTATAGGTATATATGAACCTAAAATGGATGGTTGCATATTTTCCTCAAAGATATTTTATGTTTTGTTGTCTTGTTTTAGAGTCCTTATTATTCTTCAAGAGTTCCCACTTCCCATTTATATGTTCCTCCAAGCTGGTATTTCTCAGTTTCTTCCTTTTAAAGCAGCAGTAGCATTTGTTTTCAGTTAAAGTCACATTCCATTGTCAAACATAAATGTAATTTGATTAATTAGCATTCTCATCAAAGAAAGCACTCAGATTTGCTCTAATTTCAAATTGATACATAATGATTAGAGCAACCTTAAAATAGTGTTTGGTCCAAGAGTCTCAAGAGCAGTCTTAAATTTAATCTCCATGTTCATATTAAGTTTTGTTGTGTTTTAGCAATTTTACTTCCTTCCTATCTATTGAGAACTGCTGTCTATAAGTGAGACCAGTTCTTAAAAGAAAAGAGATATTAGGTGGGACCCCAAATCTTGATTCTAGGATTTTATAGTTTTATCAACATTTCTGCAATTTGAAATTGAAAATCCGGTATACTGAGTCCTAGAACTTCAGTCTAGGTTTAGATCATTCTTGTACATTTTCTGTCTTATGATGGGACTTTAATAGAACTGTTTTTCATGGTCGTTAAGATCAACTGGCATACTGGAGTCCTTGTCATTACTGAATTATCAAAACATTTCTACCTATATTCTTGTTACACGTTGCACCAGCAAGAGAATCCCCATTTCCAAGGTGATTGCTACAGACCATCTCGAGATATTGCTTTCTTCTGAATGTACAGTTTTAAGTACCTGAAATGATGTGAAGATAGTTGTTCTATGTATCAGGCAGGTGTCTTGCATTATGCTGAGATTTTTCATGTCCAGGAAGGAGACACAAAGAAGCATGCAAAGGCACAAGGCCTTCTGGGATAGCACTGGAGGCCTCTGTCTGGTAATGTATTAGCATATTTCAGCAAATTCAGATGTCAGGCTATTGAATTATGTTATCCAAAGGCTGTGGATTTAAAAAATGCTGTACAACTAACCAACCTGTTACACGGAAACAAAACCAATGAATTTTAGCAGTCCTGCTAAAGTCCCTACTAAAGAAGTGATTTACCTCCAGAAGTTTTAAAATATTATTTCACAAAAAATAGGCCACATAGCTTTTAACAGTGTTCCTACACAGCATTCTTGAACCATGCGGTTATAGCATACAAATGTTAATAAGATAATCACTCTCAACAATGGATGTGGATAAGTACAGCTGCCACACGGCAATAATAGGATATCCTTGCAAAAAGCCATTGTTTTTGAATTTGAAATAAGTTTTTTTCTACTCTTCTTATCCTTTAGCTCCCAAGGAGGTATTTTGTGGGTAATAACACTTTCACGTGCTGTTGGGTTGAACACCAAAGGGCTCTCTACCCATCACACGCTAAGTGTGCATTGCAGCAGCAGAATGTCATTCCTCACCTTCCCACTTCATTTAAGCAGATTTTTATAGTACAGTGCTAAGAAGTAGCCTCAGTTTCATCTGTGTCTGGATTGCTGTCAGTAGTAATAGTGACAGGTCACCAGCAACAGTGTTCTCCACAGTGTTCACTGACAAGCCAGGAAATGCACATAGTGCTTGAAAACTGTTAACTGTTTTGTTGATGGAGCATCCACGAGGACCAAATTCCCATTTTTCAAGTGAAAAAACGGAGGCAATTTAAGCAATTTAAAAAGAAAATATCTGTCTCCTGATTCCCAGCATTATGCTTTTGCTACAGGACAGCTTTTCCACCTTTGATGGCCTGCTTCAAGTATAGCCTTTTTTCATGAAGCAAATACTGATGTTGTTCTCCTGCTTGCAGGAAGACTAGAAGTTAACCTGACTCTTTTTGGTTGCTTCATTGTTTGTGAATCCCTTGAGAATAGAATTTATTAATTAACTGCTTTTGCTCATCTAATGGGCACTCACAAGCGTCTTTTCTCATGGCATGTGTTAAGCAGCAGCCATTAAGAATGCTCCTCCATGGCAAAGTGTCAGGCTTTCCCTTTAACTATTTAATATCACTCAGACAGTCCAGCCCCCAACATTCAAACCAGATTATATGATTTAGAAGAAACAGGACAGGAGCACTCATAACTCTTGTTATTTATTTTTTAAACATCCAGCTCCTTATTATAATTAGTCATTTATATTATGGTGGTGACAACAGCATACTACTTATTTTTGAACATAGTTGAGAAGATACAATTTCTATCTGAAAAACAGACTTCTAAATCAACACAAGGTCTCATTTGAATTCTGTCTAACCCTTGAAGTAGCTGGTATTAGTAAGAGATGGGGAGGATCAAAGGGTTATAGGAAAAGATGCAAGTGAACTGCCACAACGAGAGTTGGTGGTGGCAGGTACAGCACACTGGGATTTTGGAGGTTTGCTAATACATCTAGCACTAGTTCTGAAGGATCAGTATACAGATCTCCTCTGTCAAATGATACATAACATGTTAATTCAGACTTTAGTCATTTGGGGAGCAGAATTACTGGAGTAACAAGCCTAACTATTATTTTCTAAGGCCATCTCTGTGAGAAAATTTGATTGAGATGGCAGAATGGGAAAGTAATGGGAGCTGACTGTTATCCTGTGATGTGCCACAGAGTCACTAAATGATAGGAAGAGAATTGTTTCACTGTTTATACATCAGTTTCCCCATCAATGAAATAGAAGTACTGAAATGTACTGATTGTTGTGAAGTATTTTGATATCTGTGATGAAATGTCCTAAAAACTTGAGGCTCATTCCAAAGCCCTTTGAAGTCCTCAGAAGGCCCTTGATTCATCTATCTTAATTTGCATTTGCCTTAGTCTGCAAGTCACCCACCAGACTCCTGAAATTTGGAAATGTACCACCAAATGCATTTCTCAAAGACGGAAAAATATTTTCTCAAGTAATCATTATCATTATCATTATCTTTGACCTTTTGACTATTCAGTTTGAATTTAGAAAACAGCAGAATGATATATGCATTTGGATTATTTGTAATATTTTACAAGATCAAGGTGAAAACTTAGAAGACGGAGAAGGAAAAGACCCAGCATGTTTCCCTGACACCAAAGAACGAACTCTGACAGAAACAAGCTCTGGCTTTTTTTTTTATCTTTCTTTTCTGAAGGTAGATGAAGGAGATCAGGAGAAACTATGTCTCATTAGAAGTGAATAAGTCTGTGGTAATCCATACTAAATTTACCAGTCGTATCTTCTAAGAAGGTATTAGACACCAAAGGGCAGGTAGTTATACTGCAAGAAAAAAAAAAAGTATTAAACAGTCGATGTTTAATTTTTTTTTCCACATAATAAATGAAATGGCACAGACTTTCCAGAAGAATTTTAAATCTTTTAGTGTGATAGGTAAGGTGAGAGAAGGTTGTAAGATGAATGCTCATTATTCAACAAAGCTCACAACAAATGAAATGTGTGCTGTAAGAACATACTTTGTTGGTTTTTTTTTTCCTGGAGACTAAACAGCTTCTTTTTGCTAAAATAGAAATATTATCTTTATGAAGAAAACATTTTTTCCTAATCAATATTTTTTTAACCTCTGGGTTATTACTTCCTCAATTTTTTTTTTTTTCNTGGGAGTGAAAAGAGTGAGCTGTTGGCAAAGCAGGAATATCCACACTCTGGTTAAAGATCCAGGAAACACACATTCTGTTCTTGCTATGCCATATATTTTATATCTTGTATATATCACTTGGCTTATTTAAATTTCAGTTCCAGTATCTGATAAATGAGATTAATACGATAGGGACATTTATCTATCTTTCTTGACCACTTCAGAA
>VWZT01015983.1:152945-170591 GCA_013397055.1 Pachycephala philippinensis
TTTTTTTTTTTTTCTTCATATTGGTCTATGTACTTTAATGAAAAATCTGCAGAACAGACACATGATATTGTTCACATTAGAACTTTCAAAGATTATTAGCTGTGATAGGGCATTACTTGTCTTCAGTACATTTTTAGTGATGTATCAGGTTCTTGGGATGTATATGTGTGTGCGTGTATATATATGTATATATATATATATATATAAATAATTGGGAGTGAAAAGAGTGAGCTGTTGGCAAAGCAGGAATATCCACACTCTGGTTAAAGATCCAGGAAACACACATTCTGTTCTTGCTATGCCATATATTTTATATCTTGTATATATCACTTGGCTTATTTAAATTTCAGTTCCAGTATCTGATAAATGAGATTAATACGATAGGGACATTTATCTATCTTTCTTGACCACTTCAGAAGCCTGGTGATTGCTGGAAACTTTAAAATTTATTTTTGTTAAACTCCATGTGATGTAAAATAATTTAAATTTTCAATTTTCTTATTTTTCTTCATTTTTAGAATAGAAAATATGCAAATAATATGAAAAGTGATTTATATCTAAAAACCCTTATGCCCGCTAGTAATTCTCCAGAAGACTTTTCTCTGCCAGATCGTTATTTTGTATCACGAAACAGCTTAAATTTTCAGGAGTCCAAAACTCTGGTTTGTCTCCATCAGGACTTTGACTGTTGGGTATCTGTTGGAATTAGCTCAATCCGATTTTTTTTGAGCCCAGATCTAATATAAGTCAACGGGTTTGAAAGTATACCTTCTAACCAGATGTAGACCGTACATCAAAATAGAGCCCTAGATATTTTATTATTTCTTGAGCTCTGGCCAGAACAGGATGATGAACACTGTGTTTGAAACTGCTGATGCTGTTGAAAAACCCTACAATAAAATATCTCTTGCTATCTTTTTCATTGATTACCAAGCTGAAAGCAAGATTTAATAATAAATGGCAAATCATGATTGTTTCTGTTTCTATGTCTGTCACCCATCTTATTTGGAGAAACTTGGACAACTGTTGCCTGATTATTGGGGTCAATTCCAGTATGCTTGTAAAATTTCAGTGTTCTCTCTCATCCTGCTCCCACATTATCAAAAATCCTCTGTGAACTCTGCATTTCAATCCTCTCCACACAGTGCACTCTATCCCACATGAGTTTGGGTGCACAATTTTAATTGAGCCTATATCACAAACTTACCACTCATGTAAAAGTAGATAGAAGCCCAGTCCCCATCTCATTCATAAATACTTTTAAATAAGAGTCATGCTCTTGACTTCACTGGACCCATTTATAATTAGCGATCAAGCTAAATCCAGAAAACTGGTTGTAGTACAATAAAGATGAATAAATAAGGAGGAATACATCATATAGTAGTATATCATGAGATTGGACTTGATCCTACGTGTCCTTTTCTAGTATAACTAATATTTTTCTCCTGTTTAATTTAAAAAAAAAAATATTTTATGAATTTGGGAACTTCTCCAAACTGAACAATATTGCTTTAAAATATATGCATAAATGATATAAGGCTACATTCTTCTTTGTGAGATCTGAGTTGATGGGGGAAGTCACTGGCACTGCAGGGAAGAATTTGACATTCCAAATTTATATCTGAACTTCTGTGCAAGCTGAGGCTGTTCAGACTAAGGACTAACCCTGTCTCCTTCAAATTCTTGTTTCAAAATTGTTCTTATTTAAGATTTTGGCACTTTTTCCTATGTTTAAGAACATTATCCGGTGCTGTTAAAAGTGCTAGAAACATTCCCATCAATTTCAACCAATGTTGCATCAGAACAAAAGAGAATAAAATGTTCAGTGGATTAAATTTTCATTCTACATGTCCTTAAAGTTACTTAATTTTTTAGAGCTTGAGTAAGTAATCTGGGAGGAAGAAAATATCTCTAGTGTTAATGTGAGGGGCAGAATAACTTCGTTAGCTAAATGTACAATATCATTCGTGTTCATGGTGTGTTGAACACTTCATTGGATTGAACAGAAGAAAACTGGTAATGACAGATCTTGTTTCCTAAATATAGAATTAAATCTCTAGTAGAATAGGTTCTTCCAGGCAGGTAAAGGGATGACAAAACATTTAATATGATGTCAACAGATATCTTAGTGAGCCTTATCCTCCTAAAATTTACAAAACAATGATAATTTCAGAATCCTTCTTGCCATGTTTTGCATGTCACCTGCCAGATTCACTTCTCTTCAATAATGACAACAGATACTATGCACACCATGGTTAATGGCTCAAAAATTAGGTTTCTGATTTTGTAATAAACATGGGTTGGGTAACACGGTGGAAGGCCCTTAGCATTAGGAAGGTTTAAGGCTCCCAGGGCACTGTGCAACACTACCCCAGCAAGACCTGGCTTTTAATTATCTGTTACACACTCTTCCACTTGTACTGCATCTGCTGAATACACATGATTATGTTAGTCAGGTGGGCACTGGTTCCATTATAGCTATAGTCATGATGATTAACAAATAACTTAAAGATTGCTTTTTTTTCTGTTTTTCTGCTGCATCCTTCTTGCTGCTATTTCTAGTATCAAACTGATCACAACAATGCATAATAACACCAGTATGATCTTTTGAAAGTTTTATTAAAAGCACAAAATCATGTCTGCTAGTGAATGAATACCTAAGATACAAGCTTACTGAGATTAGTATCTGTTTTCTTCTAAGACCTTTCTTCCAAGCAAAACAATGTACAAAGTGCCTTCCAAGGTCAAGTTTAATAGCAGGAAATCTCCAGATAACAGAGGTATTTAGGATAACTGATACAGGCACATGCTGAAGAATGAGAATCTGCAATGAGTGAACATCCACCTGCAGCTTTCTCCTCTGAAGCGTTGATACAGGACCACAGGAAGCTTCTGTTCTTTCAGCTTCTCAGGAATTATAGGGTGTTTCTGGGTCTTGGTTGTACATTAACCAGAGACTGAGCAATGCAGACGCGTATGAAGAGCCTCCTTTTGACATGCTGAGCAGTTAAGGAACACTGCCACCTCACAAAGTCAGGCCTCATAGGGCGATGTCCTTATGGTTTCTCTAAATTTAGGTATTTTCTGAAATAGGTGTTACAGAGTAGCTATTCTAAAAAGCTCTATACCAATATCCTTTTATCCCCAGAAGAAAATTGTATATGCAAGGGAGGTTGAGGGGATGGGGAGGCTTTCTAGCCCAAGAAAATCTTTGTGCTATAACTGAAATATTCTTCAGTATTTATGTTCTGGTTTAAACATCCTAAGAATATATAGACAAATCCACAGGTTAGTAGAGCTTCCAGATGTGTTTCTCTTTGCCTTGCTCAGAGCTGAAGGCAGAAAGCTCCTTCATCTACTGGCTGTCTGAGGCACTCAGTCTGCCTCTTTCTCACCTGAACTTCTGACACTTTGGACCCCTTCCCTCCACCCCCACTTCTAACTAAGGTCTGATAAGTGAGGGAAGGACTAGGTTTCAGAGTGAAATGCACCAGATGTGTATCCTGGAGCACAGAGAAAGTAAGATGCAAAAGTCTGGGAGGGTTTGTGCTTTTGCTGATCAAGGACCAGGATTTCTACCTTATTTCTGTATCATGCTGTAGTATTATTCTTTCTACTTGTTAGTCAAGTAGGACTGGCAAGATGGGTCCTTTCTTTGGGTCTGATTTAAAGTCCATTGAAGTCAATAGAAAGAATTCCTATCTAGTTTCACTCTGACTAATGTTTTACCTCATTAGGTTTTTAACCTAAGTAAAAAAAAACCTCTGAAAACAATTAAATTATAATTAATTTTCTGCATTTCTGCTTCTTCCACTCAAAAATTCCAAATTCAATGGGATGAGGTAGATCTTGAGAATTAAATTTTAAAATTGCATTCTTTTCTACACAATTACAAAATGCAGTTTAAGCTTTCATGCATAGAAGTAGTACTACAGTTTACAGAAAGACACTTTTGAAATGTATGCCTCATTAGTTAATTTATAATAAAATTTTTTCTGGTGCCTCATCACATTGGTCTTTTGATATTTTAGATTGGACAGAAGGAACAGCTCTGCAGCAATACTGAGTAGCAGAGAGTCTCACTAGACTAGCATTGCAGTGCAGGTGAATTATGTAAACAGATGGTAGCTAACGGCAATTGAATTAAAATAACACTATTATTAATCTAGAGGCATTTCTACAGAACTTTTTACCCATAGATCTCAGCAATTTATAGATAGATTCCTGAACTGAGGACTCTATTTTGCTGTTCAGTCACAACAAAACCAGACCGCAGTCCTGGCAACTGTAGGCAGCAGTCTGTGCTCCATCTGTTGTGCTCTGCATCAAGCCAGCTCTGTTGGCTTTTGTCAGCAGGTGAGATGATGGCATCATATGTTGAATAAAGTATGCTTTGCTGAAGCATAAGCCCTTACCACGTTGCTCAAAGAGCAGGAGATCCATATTCTTTCCTTGCAAGAATTTCTCAGCAAGCTTCATGAAACATAGGAACAAGGAGACCACATATGAGCGATAATAAAGAGTAAAGCCAAATTTGTGATTTTGAAAATGAGAAGTGATTCAATCAAATTCAGTATTATGTTATGGAAGCAACCTTGGTAGCCACTGAAACTAAGACATTTTTAGAATTAAAACATGGTTACTGTTCACAGGACGGAAAAGATCATGATTCATTTTCTGAAGTGGCAATAGGAAATATTGAACCATTGGCAATTTTACTTCAGGCATCCATTTTATAATCCTTTTTTTACCTTGGAATACTCAATACTAATTACAGAACTGGAGCAGTGTCGGTAATGGTGTTTTCTGCCACTTGTAACCTGATTCTATAATGTGTAAAAACCTAAAATAAGTCTGAAAGTTACTGTTAAACTGTTACAGAGATAAGAAGCAATTATATGAGATAGTTGTTCTGCCTGGAAAAAGTGGATATTTAAATTTTTCTTCTGCCATTTACCACCTTCTTGATAAAAATAATTACATTATCTTGCAAACATAGAAGCTTGTCACTTACAGAATGCAAAAAAAATTCACTTAAAAGTAAAAATATGTACAACAAATAAATTAAAATAGATTTTACAAGTTAAAATCTTGCAACTGAAAATGAATATATTTCACTAATGCTAGTAAGAATTAGAAAACAAAAGTTCTAATGTTTTCACTTTATGACTTTTGTGATTTTAATTTCCTTACTGCTTTTGGCTTTTGTATTGTTACTTTAGCTGACTTTTGCTAATACTTAAATTCTGCAGACAAAAAAGCAATATAAATTCAAAAGACATATTATTTTACTGTCCTTGTTCTGCTGTGCTTTTGTATTAGCAAAATCTTCTCCAAACAACTGACATGATTAGATTCAAAGCTTTTAACTGGTTCAACACTGACTGTGATCACAAATACCACCCCTCAGTCCAGGTGTCTTGGACTGCATAGCTGCAATTTCTTTTAACCCTTCAGTGACGACGGTACTGGATCAGAAAATTTAGAGAAGATCATCCATGAAGTCTCCTTTATTTACTACAGTATCAAAGGTTAGGATATTTTTTTTAATTATCCATAAAATTGTTTGAAGGTGGGTCACGGCTTGTTGTTGCTTAAGTGATGCCAATGCTGTCGTCTTTGTCTTCCAAAGCATAATGCAAACAAAAAACCATGCAGCTTACCCCAGTCAACAATTTTTCTGAGCCAGAGCAGTTAATTTCTGCTCCAGGAGAAGCTGAAGTGTTTGAAAATCTATCATTAGTAGCCCATCTTTCAGTGTACTAATATTAGCAGTGCTGTCAACACAGGTTACAGAACCTGTTAAGGAAAGAGATTCCTCTCTCTGCCCCTTGGCCTACCTGTGAGTCCACCAGACCATTACAAGTTCTAAACGAACAGTTCTGTGCTTCTGTTCTAACCCTGAATATCTATGTTTTTCTTGGCCTGCTATAAGGTTGTTGGTATTCAAGGTACACAGTAACACGAGGATGGTTGTACGCAAGGCTCTTAGTGAAAAGATCCTAGACCAGACTTTCATAGAATTTGCGAGCACTCAGTGAATTCAACTGCACTTACTTGAAGATCTGAAAGAAAAGGTGGAATATTTTATATAGCCAGTTGCTAGAAATATGTTTTATATTTTTTTTCTGATGAAGTTCTGCTTAGCAATATGTTTATTGTGCTGGTAAGTCTGAAGCACAAACAAAACTGCAACTCCTAACAGTGTTCAAAATCATGAGCCAGGACTGTAAGACTGGCTTAAATTAGAGAAATGATATGTCCATATGATTACTTTCTGTCATTTTTTCAGGCCGTACAGAACGGTAAGGTCATACTTTCTAGCTTTCTCTTCACATACCAGTATTTGAAGTTTAAGTTTTTAGATGGAATTTTAGTTTTTCCATGCAAGAAAGTATCATGGAACTGAAATTATGAAGGGAAACCAATGACTGCAGGACTTCACAATTACATTTGTCTGTAGGCCATTCTGCCTTACTGAAGAATATAATAAATGCTGTATTAGTTCACATCACAGGTGTTTTCAGAAGTGGTTGCTCCTGGGTGTTTAGCAAAGTAAAATGAAATAAGGTAAATGTGAAGTGATGCTCTTGACTTCCTACAATGAAGAACTTTGTTAGGCTTTGCAACCAGGACAACTGTGTTGCATACCCATTAACATATACCTTTGGCTTTCATAAAATCCTGTGGTAGCAACTTCCATAATTTAATTACATGGTCTTTTTTAAAGTAGCACTTAGTGTTTGTACTATGTTATTGGATCATGCCACTTGCTTTTCTTCAACTCATCTTGTAAGCAACAAGATTATCACCACTCTCTGTTCAAGCTGTCCCCATTATGCATGGTTTTGGTCTTCCCTTCTTAGTTTTGGCAGGCCTAACTCATACCTTCTGCTTTAACTCATACCTCTGGAATCTGATCCTTAGAACTACCCTACTCCATGAAAGCATTAATGTTCATTGATAGTCAGTTGTACCCAGCATAATTCCTCAAAAATCAATCACCCCAAAGACACAGGTGTTGCAACGTCAATCCCTTGTAAAGAATGTGATGAGTTGTGACGTCATGATAGCCAGAAAACTGTATCTGTTCACCGCAGTATTTTTTGGGGGACTGAAAAGTGGCTTCAGTTGCCTGCACATAGATTCTGAAGTGACCCTATTCTGTTATTTTTGTACTCCCTCTTTTCCTCGTCCTCCAAAAATAGTTGGAAATAGTGTCAGCTACCAAGGCAGTACAAAACATCAATAACTACTTTACCTATCTCTTTGTCACAGTGACTTGTGACAGAGGACTTGGGAGCCACTTAGTCGATACCCTAATGGAGATGCCTGTTAAAAATACAGTGTTATCTGGTTGGTAGATAAAGAAGATAAAAGAGGAAGGTACAATGAAAAATGTTACAGAAATCAAAATGCCTCAAAGAATACACATGAACTGAGGTAATAAGGGATGAAACCGAAAGTTTTCAGCAAGTCCCACGCAGTTAGTGAATTGAATGCTTGACTGCAGTGCTCGTGCCACAGTTCTTCCAATTTTTTCTCTGTTTTCATTCAGCTTACAAATGAACTTATGACGGTGTTCTTCCCCTCATTCATCTCCCTAAAATAATTTTTTAGACTGGAAAAAATATACATAAAAATAGGGGAAAGGAGCAGTTAATTCTGCTAGTTTTGAACATGACATTTTAAGGGAGATCTACATTATGGAGGCAGAGATAGCAGGGAGGTGATGTTATTGTTATACAAGTCAGGGTCTCCAGAGCATAAATGACTTTCGTTTCTCCTCATCAGGCCCCAAAAGCTTGGAGTATTATTTTGAGGAAATAATGTAAGGGAAATTAGCTCCATTCCTGTCCTAAATATCTACCATTCAGTTTTCAAGACTAAAGCGTTTGTATTCCTTGCTGGTCCTCTTGTCCAAACTGGACCTACACAGACATAAGATCTAGCAGACTCATTACTCTCTACACAGAAGTTCTGAAAGAAACCAAGGAATTTTCTTGAGATGATCATCTGTTAGCTCTGAAAATTGGACATTCTCTCTCAGTCTCCAAGCTTTTGTCTTCTATTGCCAATGATGGCTGTTGTCCCTTTTCTTCCTGTTCAACTCCCATTACTTCAATCGTTCAGCTGCCCATCTTCTATTTCTTTGCTCTCCTGCTTTTACATGCATTCTGCCAAAGTTTATATTTCATTTTCTCTTCTCCCTCCCCTCAGTTTCCTATTACCCACTTGCCTTTCTTCTGAAACTCATTTAAAGAGCCTTTAAAGAAACTTTAAATGAAATATGTTATCAACTCAATAAAATTTCTGTAGATCCAACAAATAGGACATTCTCACAGCTGCCTCAGTTTAATTTGGATTAATGTATTTTCTTTTTACACTGTTTAGTTAAGTCAATCTGGATCTGAAGTTCTGTCTCAGAATTTGAGTCTGATAATGAAGTCAGTGATACAATGAGGTCAAAGTTCAAAATGGTGTGCAGTGCTGATATAAATGATCTTAAAATTTGAGATTCCTCTTTTCAATGACTGACAGCAGACATAGATTCTGTATGGGTTTATTGTGTCAAAAGTGCTATGCTTCTGCAGTTCAACATGAGGCTTCCAGCACAAGTAGGGGTCTGGCTGAATCCAGGGTAATGTCAGCTATGTGGCAGTACAGTTACACACCTGTAACTGCTGCCTTTACATTTGGGTACCTCATTTTTATTAGATGTGGTTGAAAAATGGAACATTTTCTCAAGAGATTTATTTTACTTTTTTTTTACTATTTCTTTTTTTGATGTTCAAGTTCTAGAAGTAAGAATTTGAGAGAAAATCAAAGAAAGTTGAGCAGTTCTTTGAGAAATTGAATGAAGGATTAATGCCACATGAGAAAGGTTTGAGGTCTTGCCTATTTTTAGAGTAGCTGCAATAGTGGCCAGCAACAAGTGCACAAGAAATCTTGACTTAGTAGGAAAACTGTTCAAGTATACAAATTGGTTCAGACATGGTACAATATTATTAGCATAACATTTAAAAGTTATTTTGATTTTTATTTTGTGCTTTTTTTCTAATTATGGGCACTTCTTTAGTTAATGAACAAATGAAGTTGCATACAAAAAATCAGCTTGGTCTAATTTTGCTGATATGATGCACGTTTTAGAGCTATATTTCTTGACTACAGCAAATCTGATACACATATTGTAGAATTTGTACTGTATTTGATTACCAAATCCCAGTCAGGCAGAGTCAGGTCACAAACCTCCAATGGACAGATATGTGTGAGTTTTTCAATCAAATCTGATGGAAATTAATTTGAGACTAACATTTCCCTTTGAGATGCTTCCTGTGTGTGCTTGTGCACACAATACAAGCTTTTTCATGGTGGAATCTCTTAAAGAGTACCTTGATTTTAAGGGAATAGCTTTTCCCCTGCTGAATAGTAATAGGATTTGATATTATATAGGACAAGATCTTTGAAACTTTGATTATCCCACCAGAGAAAATACTTTCATGTAAACAGGTTAAAGCCATAACATCCTTTTTTTCTGACTTTGAAGACATTTATCTTGTAGCTTTATCCTGCTTCAGATATTCAATTTTAGTTATGGGGCATCAAATGCTAGCATTATTCAGTTGCTATTGTTTTCTTTGATGTCTCGATAATAGGTGCTTATTGGATGGGGGCAAAACAGAAATAAAGGCACATGCAGGTGTGTGGGTGAGGCTTTAGGAAGAGATAGGCAATTACACAAAAGTGATATACCAATGCCAGGGAAGTATCTAGATTCAAAATATGGACATGCTCTACACTTACTTTGGCATACAGGCCCCTTTCTCTGCTGCCCATCAGAGTTGTGGCCCATGCTTTCTCTTTCCTCTCTCAAGAGCAAGGATGATGCTAATAGAAGGGGTTTTCTATTTCAGCAAAATAAAAGGAGAGAACCATGACTTCTTTTTCTTCCTACTACCTACATCTTTTCCATTACAGTAAACAAAGATCCCAACTTGGAGCAGAATGTGTGATAGCAAAGAATTGTGTTTCCCAGAAAGGAGGAGGTTTAAGGAGTAGAGAGGTCATTTATCTTACATGAATAAAGGTAAGGAGACACAATTTCCTTCACGAAATGGAATATCTTGGAAAAGTAGTTGAAAGAGTGACTCTACTGGGTAAAAGGGGCTCTACCCTTAAACAAACGTGATTGATGGCATAAAGGCCTTTAATGTCACCCTGTGGCTCCTTCATGAAATGCTGTCTCAAAGGCGAAAGATCTTATCCTCTGACAAGGTGAGATTGGCTGGAAGCAAAGGTCCCCCATCCCATCAGAACATCTGGTGGCTCAATGTTTTCTTATTCATTATTGTGAAGCAGACTAATGACACTGATCACTTATAATTTGATTTGCCTAGATGCAAAAAAATGCAGTAGCCCAAAGGCTAGCATGCTGATGAATCAGAGGCTGGTAGTGATGAATCCTAATAGATTCGGAATTTCTAGATTCCTTTCAGATGCTTATCACTTCTTCTACAATGCATGAACAAAGGATAATAATATCCCAGGAGATTAATAAAAGAACAGCATACAATGCTTTTAATGATGGGAGTTGAATTTTCCAAATGTTATTCTAAACAAGCTGCCTGTCATTTGCTGTGATCCACTGCAGGAACTGGAAAGGTACCAAGGTAAATCCCTCCTTTCTTTTACTCAACCAGGCTTCATAATGCTTGGGCCATATGAGCTGGACGAGAAGGAACTGAGGGAGGGCAGGTGCTGATCAAGGGCAAGGCTCTGAGTCCTTAGCATGTAGTACTGCTAAGGGAACAGCCCTGCAAATGAGTGAGATGGCAGCCTCTCTATGAAAATGTGTGGCACAGGAGATGGCTTTGTGAAACCTAAGAGTGGAGCACTTTATCCATCTACAGAGATTCCTAGAGGGTGGAGCTTGTGGCATCTCTTTTCAGCTCTACAAAGAGTTCTCCGCCAGAACCTAGAGAAGATGTTACACTAGATGTTTTCAATGTGAGGAGTGGAAGGGGAATGGGGAAAAGACATCCAAGAAACAACCTGGAAAGAATTTAAGTAAATAATTTTGTACATTTTTAACTGCAAGGGTGTAAAATCTGGTCTTAGTCTCAAGTTGTTGCATATGGAATAAATACTAGCTTAATATGTATTCAGTCAGTGTCTGAAATTTTCCCAAATGATCTTCCCTTTGGAGGCTTATAATGCTTTTACCATGGCCCAGAGAAGCATTTCTAACAATCAGTAAAATCTTCCTGAAATAAACACAGAGGGCTGTTAATGCTAGCTCAGGGAATCTACATTCTTAAAGTGATCTGCTGCCCTAGATGTGTGATGGAAGTTGTACTGATGTAAAGGGCCATTGGAAAAATTGCAGTTCCTGTAAGACTGCTGAGAGGTAGTTTAAGTCCTGAATGTTTGGAAAGGGAATGAATGCATGATATATCACAAGTATTTTATATTCTTATAAACCCTAATGATTTTATGTAATGGTAATTCCATGGTGTGAATTCTTATCATTCTTCTTTTAGTATTTTTATGTCAAGTACTGAAGCATTCTGCATTAAAATTGGCACAAAAAACTTATTGAAAATTAGAGCAATGTATCTTAAAAATCATAGTCTATAAACTGGAAGTAAAAAAAATAAAGTGGACTACTCTGAATTTTTGGATTCTCCCAATTTTACTATTGCTGTGGTTAGCAGCATCAACTGCTTATACTTTTTTGTTTCCACACAAATACATCTATTGAGTTCTTAGAACCCCATTTTTCAGAAATAGTTCTATTTTGTGTATAAAGCAGCTTGAGGGAATAAGTTACAGAGCAAGGCCGTAAAGGTCTTCCAGGAGCAGGAACATGTGAAGATAGAACTCATTAAAATCACAGCATGATATGACTTATACAAGTCACACAAATAAATAATCTAGAAGTGTATGGACTTTATGTGTGTTTTACTTTGCCTTGAAAACCAATGTAGTTTAAGCACCCAGGGATACCATAGGCATTTGCTCCACTAAAGATGCCGAAAGCACTAAGCAAGTACTGGCCTGCACAAAACCATTTACATTTGATACGCTGATAAAGCCTGTGGCATACAATATTAATAATAGTTCTCATTTTTACACTCTGTCCAACTTAATCCAGATCATTTGAAACTAAAAACGTTGATCCAAAATGCTTTGCACATGCGCATGTCCCATGAACATGGGCCTTAGTCTGTTTCTTTGTAGTCTCAGGAGATGTAAGTCAACATAGCGTTATATAATTTAAGAGCGCTTTTCTGATTCACCCTAGTTCAGGATTTTGTTGAAAATTACTTCAATTTACTCAATATTCAGTTTTAAATGCTTTCTATAGCTTCACAGAGCATATGTTGATACAATGCACTTTCATCCTGGTCCATATTTTTCAGAAGTGGCTGGTTTTTGTCATCATTTCCCTCTTCTTAAAGGCTTTTACCCATTCACTGGCTAAATCCATTCATCCTTGAATAATAACAGAGTGTTCTATCCTATCCAGGAGACTACACTCTCCACCTCTTTATTACTGGACTGCATTGTACCATTATCTTAGCTTGTTCTCTTCATGGCTGCTGGCACCTACTTGATTTGATGCAGTGAATCTCTCATTATAAGCTTATTAGCATCCTTGTCAAGACAATGTGAAAAGTCCTCCTCTTTCAAGACTGATGAATACAAACAAGCAGAGAATAGCACCCATGAGCAATCTTTATCGTTTCACTGCCACATTAATACCTCTAACTCTAATTGACAGGGTAATTAAACCCCAAAGATATCCCAAGAAAGCAGCCTGGGTAGCTGTGATCATGCCATGTAAGTGACATAGAACACATTCTGTGAAATAGGATCAAAATGGTTTCTGTGCATTTTGTGTCACCAAAGCAGCTGTCCTGATGATTCACATCCTATTAAATCATATTTAATGTGCTTTGAGCATGTCATAATCCATTAAAAATAGTTGTCATTTCAGATAACAGTTTTGGAATTTTGAAACTGTGAATAGCTTACTTTGGACAAGGACTCCTAAGGGCTCTTCTCCGTAGGATCCCTGTCATTCACTCAGCTCTCACTCCTCAGGTTTGTAACAGTTCAGGGTCAGGCCTCCATGGGAGATCTCTGTAGCAGAAACAATTTTATTTTTCTACTCTCTCCCAAGTCTTCACCCATTGTTTTTCCCAGAATTGGCACCTGTCTCTAGTTTTTCTGCAGTTGCTACCACATTGTTCTCACTCTTCATCCTCTTTCTAGCTCCTATTTTTTCATTAACCACATCTTATATCACTTGGGTTGCCTGCTCTTCTGAGCGTTCCAGCTGCAGGAACAGTGATTTTCCATTTGTGGACAGTGAAATTGTAAGGGGACAGGTGTATCAGTTGACTTCTTATATTAGACTAGGCTAGAATAGTTAATCTGGAATAGATCTAAAATGATTGTCCAGTGATAGTCCAACCGCCTGTTCCATTCAAGGCTGATCACAAGCTAAAGCATGGTATTAAGGGCAGTGTCCAAATGCCTCTTCAGCAGCCTCTTCAGCACTGACAGACACAAGGGGACCTCTTCAGGAAGCCTGTTTCCAGGGTTTGACCACTCTGGGTAAAGAAATATTTCCTAATGTCTGGTCCATTTGGCCTGATGGGATTCATTCATAGTAGTGAAGGAGCTAGCAGATCTCACAGAAGGGCCCCTCTCATTTACTTAAACAAGAGTCCTGGGAATCTGGGGAGGTCCCCACTCACTGGTAGCTAACAAACACTATTCCAATTTACAAGTCCTGGCAGAGTCCTGGGAGTGCTCACAGGCCTCACTGGCTGGGAGTGGCCTCTCCCCACTCCCGCCATCTCCTGCCAAGGGCCCAGGGGACATGTCCCAGCTCTGCCTGGGACCTTCAGTCCCTGCCTGAGCCCTGCTGTAGGTGTGCCCATCTCTGTCCCTGTCTCCTGGGTGAGCCTGGGACCTGCACTGCAGAGAGCTGCTCTCCGGGGTGGAGCCCTCAGACCTTGTCATGCAGAACTCTGGGTTTAACATGGCGTAGCTGTTCTGTTCCATTTGCTGTGCTCACCATGACTCAAGTAACAATGATCATTATTTTCCAGAAATGTCAGGACTTTTCAGGGGCTTTTCAGCTCCAAAGACACATTCAAGGACGCATAACACACAGGTTCTAACTGGAAGCAGGATATTTTAATTTTTATTTTTCTCCATCTGTTTTGGAACTGATGCTCACAACCATTACCACAATGTGCATGTATAGCCAGGAGCAGGCTGTTGTGTTCTTCAGTTTAGCTTTAAAACCCATCCTTTGTAGTATGGCAAAGGCAAGTGACAGAGCATGCAGCAGGAATACAGACCCAGCAGGTCTTGTTTCCTGAAGGGTGAGAACATGAAGACTGAGGATCTGTACCAACCTCACACAAAAAGGAAGGAATGTGTGGTACCATGGGGTATTTTACAAATTATGACACATATCAATGAAAAGCACAATTTTTGCCTTCCAAGACTTGCTTTGTTGCTGTGCTTCCTGGCCAGGGATGCATGCCCTGTGCTTATGTAGCCCTGTGCCTGTCCTGTGCTTGTGTTGCAGGCAGGAGAACTGAAAAACGGCAGCTCTGGATGGATGCAAGAACCCCATGGGAAATGGAGCCAAGGGAAGAGCAGAGCTCAGCCCCACTCCAAGCTTGCAATGGGCAAGAGAGCCAGAGAGAGCCAGGGCCCGAGTGGTGCCTTGGAGGTGTGAGGGCAGCAGACAAAAATGGAGCCGCAGGGGCCCAGAGGAGCCCTGACAAGGGGCTGTGCCCAGTGCTACAGAAGCAACCCCCACGCCACCCTTGGGAGTCTAGAAAACTTCCTTTCCTCAGATGAGGGTCATGAGGGACACCTTCAAGGAGCAAGAGCAGCTGGCACCTGGCCAAAATGGCCCAAACGATCCCTGGCAAGAGGTTGTGCTCAGTGTGGCAGAGGAAAGCAAAAAAACCCCAGGGACACTTGCAACCCACTGTGGGGTAAAAAACAACCTCCTTTCCCCCAGATGCAGGGCATGACAGGCCATCTTCATGTGCCATGAGCAGCAGAGACTGCTAAAGCGACCAAAAATATACAAAAAGGGGAACAGAGGAGCCCTCAGCAGTGATCATGCTCAATGCTTCAGAGGAATGCAAAATTGTTTTGGAGGAAGATTCCTCCCTGACCTCAGCAGCCCATTTTCAGAGAATGTGAGAAAGACCTGTCGACTCCTCCCACAGGCTGGCCCTGCCTTCCAGAAGATGCCCAAGCCCTATTCTCCCCTACCTGGAGCCATCTTAGGGGCTTCTGGGAGTGGCCACATGCCACCAGTCTGATCAACTTCAGGGACACAAATCTTTCCTGTGCCTGGCAGGGCACCAGTGGGAACCAAAGCACTGGGATCCTGCCAACATCTCCGCATCTCATGTCTTATGGCTTTTGCCCCTGGCTTCACAGGGGATGAAGACAGAGTGCTCTGCAGTGCTCCTGAAGTGTTCCTCCAGAAGGCATTTCCTTGGTCTTACCACTTGGCTTGGTGCTCCTTCTCATCTCCTGAGAAGCTGGCATGTGTCCCCTGAAGTCTGAAGCAGGATTTCCATCTATCCAATGGGCTTTGAGCATGGCCCTGCTAGGAGCTGGCCTTGCAGCAGAGAACCTTTAGCAACCTCATCCAGCCCCCCTCAGCCCCCACCAAGTAATTACAGTAGCTCCTTAAGGACTTTCTCTTGGATGTCTTTGAGCTGACCCTGGGCCAGCTCTGTGAGTGGGACATAGGAGTCCCCATGCACAGCCCCACTCACTGCAGCCCTGCCCACCACACCTCTGTCCAGCATCCTTCATAGAAGCATAGAACCACAGAATAGTTAAGGTTGGAAAAGACCTTTAAGATCATCAAGTCTAGCCATCAACCCAGCACCACCATGTTCCCCATTAAACCATTTCCTCACGTGTCATATTCACATGTTTTTTGAACACTTCGGGGTTGATGTCTCACAAGAGACATCTCCACTCTCTTGGGCAGTCTGTTCCAATGTTTTAAAACCCTTTCAGTGAAAAAAAGTTTCCTAATATCTAATCTAAACCTCCCCTGGTGTAACTTGAGGCAATTTTCTCTCATCCTGTCACTTGTTGCCTGGGAGAAATGATTGATCCTCACCTGTCTATAACCTCTTTTCAGGCAGTTATAGAGATGGATAAGGTCCTTCTGAGCCTCCTTTTCTCCAGGCTAAGCAACCCCAGCTCCCTCAGCTGCTCCGCGTAACACATGTGCTCCAAACACTTCACCAGCTTTGTTGACCTTCTCTGGACTCACTCCAGTGCCTCAATATCTTTCTTGAAGTGAGAGGCCCAAAACTGAGCACAATATTAGGCCTTCAGAGGAAGGCCTTTGAAGTGCTGGCCCTGAGGCAGTCCCCGTGTTCATGAGTCTGCCCCTGCCCTTGGTGCCCATATACTGGACACAGCTTCCAGGTACTCATGACATGTCCTCCTCCGCTCAGCTTCCAAGGACCAACCTTGTGCTGTTACTCCTCTCTCAGGCCATGGCAGAACCCAACCCCACAGCCCAGAGACCACCCCTATCAGCTGTCTCCCTCTGTGCCAGAGCTAATGTCTATGAAGTTCCACAATGAGGAGGACCAGGAACTTGATCTGTCTAGATACAAACCCTTTTCCTGGGGCCTAAGTGGGGTGATTTCAGCAGCTGCAGCCCAGAGGAAAGCCAAAGTGTAACCAGAGCCATAGGCTGAGATGGACAGTGCTATAAGACCACCAGGGAAACAGACACTTTGGAAAACAAGTGAACAGAGGTGACACTGGTGTGATGAAAAGGTCGGTCATTTTTAGACCTTGAACATTTGGATCTCTGCCCAAAGCACAGTCCGGCAAACATGACTTCCAAACTGTGAAAATGGCTCATTGCTGCTATTGTAGTCACATCCACTTGTCTCACTGAAACCAAGATGTGAAACTCCTCTGTTAAACACTGTAGCAGGGCATCTCACCCCCGCAAGAGCTTATCTATTGCTTGTTAGCTGGAGAAATAATTCAGGGCATCTCGCCCCTCAAATGAGCTTCACATGAACTTGCTAATTGGTGAAATAACTCAATCAGGACAGCTTGTCTTATAGTGAGTTATAGGGATTCAGAGTGTCACACAGAGAATAGCTTTGGGTGGCGTGGGGCCTTGGGAGAGATGGGCGGGCCATCTCTGGCAGAGGCAAGACAAAAGCAAGAGGTGAGACAAAGAGCAGGATAGTTAACGGGAGATTGGGCGAGGAGATTGTGATCTGTAGCCATTGGAGGTGTAAAACATGTAACCCTAGAAACTGCAGTTTTGTCCCTGCTGAACTGTTGGTTTGTAACAGTATATAAAGATGTGCCTTGTACAATAAAGTTGGCTTTGCATGCACCCGGCAAAGTCCATGTTTCAATCACCGACANGAAGCTATTAAAGCACAGGAAAAGACAAACAAAGAGAAAGCTGCTTCTGAAAGGAGTTCCCCTTCCACGAAGGAGGTGGCCCCTGATGCTGCGCTTTCTCCAACTACCCCTGCACCCTCTGCTCCCGCGTCCCCTGTACCCTCTGCTCCCACATATCCCGATCCCTCTCCAACT
>VWZT01015984.1:0-13892 GCA_013397055.1 Pachycephala philippinensis
TAAATAAATAAATAAAAAGAAAAAAAAATCCAAATCTGACTGGGGAATCTTTAGAAAACTTTTCTCAATCCTTCTGCCTTGACATGTAATGTATTGATTTCATTCCTTTCCTTCTCCTATCATTGCTGCGCCTGCTTCGCCCTATCTCCCTCATTCCCTCCCCACTCATCCCTACAGGTATAAATAACCCAAAAACACGTAGCTATGTCTGTGACACAGCCATGCTGTGTCAGTCTCTGCTGTGCCAGTTTCCCCATCTGCTGCCTCCTTGCCCCACGCTGCACGTCCAACACATGCTCCCGTCACGCTGAGTTGAATAAGTTGGATGCCCATGTTTGAAATTAGGCAAAAGCTGAAGCCCTCTGCTGAATCTGAGACCTAGGTCATGACACTGATGGTGAACAGGCAATTGTGCCTTTGCAGGGGGGACCAGAATCCATTTCACAATGCAAATGCTGAGTATTAACAAGTCTAATATAGACACAGGTGTGAAAGTCATTGAAACAGCAATGTCCAGTGCTGGCTGTCAATGCAGAAAGAGGTCTCTGCTTGATCTTCCCATGACCAGGCTAAAAGCTGCTTCCTTTCATGAGCCCGAAATGCACATTGATTCAATTTCCCATCTCTAGTCTGGAGTTCCTTAGGAAACGGAACATTTGCTGAAAAGAAATAAAGCAATCATTACAAATGCTAGTCATTAACGGTGTGAACCTTCATATTCACCTGCCAAGACATTGGTAGCGACTCAGCAATGTTGTTCCCTGAGCACTGACTGTTGGGTTTTAATTACATTGTTCTATTAGAGCTGTTCAAATCAACCATTTGAGAGCTGTCTGGCTGCTGTAGTAAAAAAAAATAATAATAATTTAACCTTGACATCCTCTTCCTTCTCTTTGTCCTAGTACTCTTTGGAGGCATTCATACAGTGTATATCTTGTATATAGTTTGTCACTCTTCCTTCTGCAGTTCTTGTGAGATCAAAGTAGCTTTTCTGGGTGTTCAAGCTCCTTTACACTGCACTGACTTTACTCAGCACATAAACACTGATATTTCTGTGGGTGCTTTGTAAATGTTCTCATGCTGGTGTTTCCTACCATGGCTCTACACCTGTGAGGATTGGGCCATCATGTGTATTACCTTCTTCACGCTTTACTGCTCTGACTATATATGTCTTTGTTAAAATTTAGAGTCTGTCTGCTCTCCCATCTACTTGTGTGAAATAAAGTCTCCTAGTTGTCAAATGCAAAAACGTTCCAAAATGTCAAGACCAGGCCACCTGTGTAGGTCCCTTACTAACAGGATAGGTCTGCTTTTCCTCATTCCATCCTTAAGCCAGGCTAATGAAAGGCAGATGGACAGGTTTTTAGAAGTCAAAAGACAAGTTCATGCTGGTCTCTCATGGCAGACCTCCCTGAGAAGTTACTGTCTTCATCTCAGCTGACATCATCTTGACAGTTAATGAGAGTGTCCAAGTTTTGAAAATTAAATGAAGATTTGAGTGCACTGATCCCCAAGCCCCAAAAGATGGTTTTATAAGTAGTGGCCAATTCTGTTACCAGTCCTGCAAGATACTGCAGCTGGAAATTGAGTTTGAGCATAGAAACAGCTTATTGCAACATTATCTCTTAACAAGGGTTTAAATGCCACATCAGAAGCAACACAAATAGAAAGAAACTAGGTCTGTAGTAAAAATGTAAACAATTTCATTTATGCTCCCTTTCCTCATCAAAAAAAAATAAGTTGACAAAAACAATTATATGAGGTCCTTAAAATTTATCCATGGAATATTTTGATTCCATGGACAAATAATAAGTGAATGCATAAATATTTATTTATACTTTAAAAGGCCACCATGCTGTGAATAGCAATTTGGGTAACTGATGCTTATATCTTCTTCCATACACCATAATCCTAAATTAGACTCCATGGGTATGGTACGTGTAATAGTCTCTAGTCTTAGTGGAAAAAGAGAGTTCATCATGGGAACTTTTGCCTACAAAGTATCCTGAGAGGCTTAGTACGTCTGGGGAAGCCATCTCACAGCAGAGTACGACGGCAGCATAGGAAATGAAAATACACTTCCTCTGGCAGCATCTCCAGACTGAAATCTTTGGGGTGTTTGGGATTTGAAGGGAAAGAAAAAAAAAAAAAGATTCTCCACAGACACCACATTTGTTTCATGAAAAAAACATAGAGCTCAAACACTAAATTTCTCCGAAAAAACACCTTGATTTCACACTAAGTGGTGATTAAGACCCAAGAGGAGAGGCTTTCTCCAGAATGCAGCCACCCACCCATCCCCCAGATTTCTCTAGCCAAGGAAGTGCTATGAGGAATAAGATCGTCACGACCTTGTGGAGGAGTCTCAATGAGATCCTTGTGATCATCCTGCTTGGCTACAAGTCATATGCAGGAGCATTATCTTCCAGTTTCTTCCACAGCCACGCTGCCAAGGACAGTCAGGGAGACCACAAGGAAAGGGAGCATTTTGTATAACTGCTGCTGGTGTCCAATATTCACACATGGCACCCCTTGTCACCAGAATGGTGATCTATTTTGTAATTTGTTACCAACACGAATTTAATTCTGGGTAGTGCCCCTGAGGGGAGGAAAGAAACCAAAACCCACCACAAAAATAACCTATGCCTCTCCCATTACTATCCCTTTAGTAATCCCATCCCCTACTGCTGCAAGAGACCTGCCATTAGGAAATTCCCAAACCACTCATTTATTTTCAGGGCTGTGCTGTGAAGCCTCATTCTTCAAACATAACAAATCCAACAGCTCCATGAGTTGAGCTATTGTGGATTTTTCCCTGTGACTGCAAATGAGAATGGTCTGTACAAATAAAAGCCCAGATCTCTCTGCTATTACAAGTAAAAGAGTCTGGGTGAAATGTCTGCCGAGGAATATATTTTATGTGTTTTCTTTAACTGTCCATCCAAAAAGTGCTGAGTGATGGTCGGGTGCTGTTAGGAGGCACTGATAATGGCCTTACATTTATAAAGTACCATCCATCCAGATGGACTCCCAAAGTACTTTATAAACTTTACTAACTGGTTGTTCCAGCTCCACACGTCACCTTATATCCATCCATCTGTTCACAGCTATAGCCTTACACAGAGCACTTCTCTCACCACTAAAGGGTGCAGCTGATGTTTAAGATGTAGCTGATGTTTTAGAGCTCACATCAGTGTGGAGTAAAAACTCTGTGGCTTAGCCCTGCTTCTCTTCCATAGCTCTGTTGACTTCAGCATGAATTAAAACTAGGGAGCAGAAAATGAAGCTGCTGAGGAATCAGGTCAAAAAGAGATGAGGTGATTTTTGCGTAGTAAAGCAGAGTAAGGCACCTCACTGCCAGCAGTTCCTTAGATGTTAAAAGTTTACATAGATGTTTGGGAAAGCTCACAGATTCATGGAAAATCTTGATTTCACATCCCCCTCTGCCGCAGAGATATGCAATGGCTCTGGGGACATTACTGAGAGCAGACCTTGACCCCCTTACGTCACAGCTGAGTTTGGGGTATCTGTGTAAGTGTTCCTATAACAATGCCCACACAGATGACCCAGCAGCAGGGCTCCTTGTCTGGGCAGGGACATGCCTAGCTGGACATCATCAGGGGATGTTGGCTCTGTAATCTCTCACGGGCTTATTGCAGGAAATTTGCTCAGATTTTTGCTGCTCTTTATTACCTGTATTGCTCTAAAGTCCTGAGCTGAAGCTACAATTGCACCACGAACGCAGAAATGGAAGTTGGTATTTGGGGCTACCAGCTTGCAGTTAAAATACCTAACCAGGGGGTAGTGAAGGTAAAGCCACTACAAAGAGAGAAGGAGGCAGTGAGGGGTGTGCTGTGAGCCCCTGTGAGACCCATGGGACTGCTCCCCTCCCCAGATGAAATGGAAAAGTTTCATGCAGTGCTTCCTCATCCCAGAAATTTTTTAAACAAGGAGCACATGTGTCCCTTTACACAGCCCTTTGACGGCTCTGTTCACATTTGGTTGGGGTTTAGATCAAAATTAAATTCCAGCTTGCATTTGGCTATAGGAGGGATTTAGATCAGACAGCCTCTGCTCTCCTGAAATATACCCAGAGATCCAACATGATCGTGACTGGTTAGGCTATGATTTCTTTTTTTTTTTTAGTCCAGACGATATGTTCAGACAACAATCTACATTTGTGTGAACTGAGGATCCATCCAGCACCCTGTAAAAAATCTAAGCTAAAAGATTAATTGTTAGCCATGATTACCGTATTATTTATTGTTATTGTGTGATGTTGAGACTATGTTTGGAACAGATGGGAACCCAATTAGCTTAGTTCTGCCTTTGTCCGTTGGATGAGACATTAATTTCAGGGCCACTCTCCACCTTGTCTGAATAGCTACGAGAAAAGAAATATGCTCATGGAACTTCATGTTTTTGAGACTGTTTGTCATATATTTTGTTTCCTCATGAAAGGACACTACTGGCTGCTAAGCAACAGAATAGCTGTGTTTACATGTACATTTATCTATATATATGCACGTACATACGCAGACACAGGGAGTTGTTTACTCAAGGACAAGAGTCCTCAACAGACTGCCTTTCAACTGAGAGTAATTCTATTAATTAGGGCTGCAGATACCATCCCCCTTCTGCTTCCCCCACCTTACCCCTCCTTTTCTCTCCTCTGTTGCAACTATTACTATTTTTAATTAACGTGCCAAAATGTTCACTTCTAACTATAACAAGAAAAGAGAAAGACAAAAGGGCAGAAGCAGGGAGAGGAGCTCTGGAGAGAAAGACAATTTGTTTGACCAACCCTTTCAGAAAAAGACAGGCTTGTCAATGATTTCTCTTCAGGATGGTATCCCATAACCAGGGGAGCGAGCAGAAAAGCTTTTTAATGGGGCTTTTCTCCCAGCCAGGAATAATCATGCCTACAGAGAAGTCTTAAAGCAGCCTTCTGCTTGGGGGCAGTTCTGTTACTCATCTCGGTGGTATTTCTTTTTTTCCTTTTTAACATCTCCTCCTTTTTTTTCCCCTTATTTTTTAAGGTGTTATGAATCCTTAGTCTAGGAATTATCTCTCAATCCATCTATATTTTTTGTTCTGTATTGATCATTAGGTTATTTCTCCACCACAAATCCCTATCCCTGGATTTTAAATGTTACAACATTTGATGTAATCCCCACACTTCAAAACTGATATCCAGACACCAAAGTAAATATTTAGGGTTCAAGGTTGCCTCTCTTTTCTTCATCTTTGAAACAGTTTGTGATTAATTGAATACCTGTGAAAGGGGAAGGTGATTAAGATATTCATTGTAGAGAAACAAGTATAAAAGACAATGCTGGGATTGAGATATAAACACAGCATCAGCACTGGAAAAAGTGTTGATCGAAATTGGGCATGTATGGGTATGAAACATGGCTTTTCATATGCAATAAACTCTATGAAATACATGTCTTTATTGCTGCTGTTTTATTTAAGTTGAAGTTGTCTGGGCATTAATGAAATACCACGGGAGGTGAGTTCAGGATAGAAAACCAGCTTTTAACTGAAAGAATAATGGCTTTGCACTTACTAATGTTATCATTCTTTATGGATAATAATAATAATCTAAATGTTTGCCAGAAACTGGAAAAATAGTTTGCTCGTTTTAGGTTTTTTGTTGAATCTTTCTCTTCCTAAGCCTCCTCCTTGTCCCTTCCCAAAATATGTGTGAGAAATTAAAAGCATCAGAAATTGGTGTGTTATGAGCCCCATCCCTTTCAGTTCTGAGGAGATGAGAGTTTTTAAAGCCTCCAGCTGGCATCTAGCAGCCTTTCAAGACAAGCTGTGGATCTGGAGCCCACTGCTCCAGAGGTCCCCGATTCAAACTCAGTGGCTTTGTCAAGAGGGTGGTGACTACTTTTGCACGCACACAAATTGGCAGTTTTCTGAACCACTGTGCGCAGAAATCCTTGACTCCTATTCATATGCGTCAGGCAGTGTCTCTCATTTCAAATGACATGGGCTTATTTGACTTTCAAATGAGAAAACTAAGTATCATGAACAGATGAAGAGATAATCAAAACATCTTTGTTCAGGTTTTTGGAAACTGGTTTTGAAAACTGAAACTCCTGAGCCATTCTGCCAGTTCTCACAATATTTTTATCATTAAAAAAACAACAACAACAACGTTTGCTAATCGGTTTCCTAAACCTCCTGCCTTTGGAGGCATGTGAATTGGTGCTGATTCACCTTAATAATAATTAAATGTAACTTACGTTTCTATCAACCCATATTTGTAGGAAAGCTTGAACAACATTTACTTTCAAATGAAGAAGAATTCAGATTCTGAGCTATTTCTAAGCCAAGCCTCAGCGTTGACAACAGTATTGCAGGAGCCACCCTTGCTCTGAAAGCACTGGCGTAAAATCAAAAGTAGTATAAAAACAGTGGAAACACATGACAGGGAAAAACCTTCCTGGATCAGCAATTTTGATCCCTTACCACTGCATGAACTTGTCAAGGTTCATCTTGAACATGATCTTATATCTTGCTCCTCACTTTTCCAGCTAGGCTAGGACTGCTTATTGTTGATGAGAGATAATCCTCTTCCTAATTTCTAGGCTAAGCATATTCATAGCTGGTCGGTCTGTTTCCTCATCCCAAAGAATTTATATTAATGACTGGCTAATTGTTAATTCAATTATTCTTTGTAATTATTCTTAACTATAAGTTGCATTTTCTCTCCCTTTTTACATATTTGAATTGTTATCTATGCATATTCACTCTCCAGGCTGTTTCGGTGAGTTGTGATTGATCAGCAAAATCATATGGTGATTGTGTTTCATTTTCCTGATTCAATAAGCAGACACATCTCTGCGTGAAAATTGAGTACTCATCTTCCTTTAATATTTGAATATATGTCTTGGAAATTTGGGGTTTTCTTGAATATTCATTGCTGTCGAGAACAACCATTTGACTGTTCACAGAAAGTGCACAAAATAGGTAAAGAAAATGTTGTAAGCAATTCAGTCCTGTCCTCTGATAAGGGAATTTACCTTCTCACATGGCTCTTTCTGTGTTACCTTCTAGAAATGGCTGCATTTCAGCAACGTCTCACACAAATTTCTTATGAATTCAGTGTACTGTAAAGTACCACAGGACATTTTGGGATGTCGTTGTGGGTGTAGTTTGGTTGTGTCTAGACTGGTATTTTTTAAACAGACACCAGGGAACGGAATATCCTCAAGATAATAGCATTTCATAAGGATGGGTGGATGCTGTCAAGATGAGAAGGTCTAGCAACATTTCCTAAGGGATTTCAGGGTGTTTGCCAGGCAATTCCAGAACTTCAGGCCTTGTTTGCTTATGTTTTGGTTTAATTATCTGGAGCGAAAGGACATCTTTGCTTTGTATTTGAACAGTGACACATCACCTGCCCTCTCTAACCCTGGCTAACAGCATTATCTCCTCAGGTCAAGTGAGAAAGGCCAGTGATCTTGTTGCTGTGGGTGACAGGTTCAAACCCTTATAATCATCCATGACAGCACTTGTTATACTTCTTTTTTTTATGAGAGTTTTTCAACCTCTGTCTTCCATCTCCTTTGTACTGCAAGTCTTTGGTTCTTAGCTTTCATTTTACATAATTTCCCTTATCCTTCATCATTGGTCTTGCATTTCAATGTTTGTATGGCTTGAACAGTTTTCCTTTGGGATTTAACTCACATGCTCGTGGTCAAATTTTCAAATCCATGGGGTTAGTCTGGATTTGGAGTAAAACCAGAAGCATGTTACAGTCCAGTGCAAGCACACACAGATCTCTGCTGCTCGGCCTCTTTTTCTCCAGCCAGAGAGCTGGAGACACATAAACACAAATACACACACCCCAGGGCACAGATATATCCTGTTCCCTCAGCTCTATCTTCAGCATTATCAAAATTAACAAGTAGCCACCTTAATCCTGCTCACTCATCACAAAGCCCTCTTGTTCCTGCGGATCCAGATCCACAGCTATTGGCTTCTTATCTTGGAGGAGAAGTAAATAAAAGAAAGGCAAAGGGAAAAAAAAAAGACACCTTTCTACTCTTGCATAAGCTTCACACCAACCTTCTTGTTATTGATAAGTGGCTTAAAGTGCTGTTTGGAAATGAAAAAGTCACCCTGATAAGATAACCTCTGGCCTTGGCAATTCCTGGCAAATTACTGTGCATCTCTGACTGGACACAGTTTCTCTTACTTTCGGCTTAGACTGGGGCAAGCTGACACCCTGGATCACAGAGTGAGGTACCCCAGGGTAATCCCTTGCACTAACCAGTAGTATTTTATTAATTGATACTGAACTTTCTCCCCAAGTTTTTCTCCTGCCATCACTTCCGTGTTTTGTTTTGACTGGAGTTTGCTCTGCCAAGAGCAGAGAGAGGCATAAAATGCGAGATTTTACATTTTCTAGCCAGGGAAGAAAGGACATCTCAGGAGCTGCACTGGCTGGCAGAGCCCCACTCGCTGGTACCTGGTCTGAGCTGCTGAATGGAGAGACACCAGGGAGGATGTCAGCACAGAACCGACAGGGGATGCTGTAGGGTGTGAGAGCAGTGGAGAAATGGCAGCTTTGGTGAAGGCTCTTCCCAGGATAGGGTGACAGCATGGTCCTCTTGGGAATGAATTTGATGCAATCTTCCTGTGGAAGCGAAGCTGGACCACGTGGATTAAGCCTGCTGCTTTGCAGTAGGTGAGGAGATTTTGTCGCCTGTGCCACCACTCCGTAGTTTTTCTCAGGAGGTAGTGTGTTGCATTATTGTTGTTCGTGCTGCTGTTGTTTTAATCTTTCACGGGAGATTATATAAAACAGCCTCTCCATGAACCAGAACACATCTCTGGGGAATATGATGACAGCATCCATATCTTAAAAAGCCATAAAGTAGAGACGCACTGTAGAAAGTAGTCGTTCCCAGTAATAAGTGCAGTATGACATCCAGGAAAGATACCCTATTGTGACAAGTTTGAACACTAGTGCAAATCTGGAGAAAAGTAAATTTAAATGTAAACACAGATGTTGCCATGCTTGTTATTTTAAAGGATTTTCCTTCCCTAAATTACTCCTGCAGCCGCAACAAAGCCCTTTAACCCTTGGCAGACCATAGTCATTTCCCGATGCTCCCCAGATGAGAATCTTAAAACTGATTCCTCTTGAAGCCTGCATCACAGACATTCTCCCTTAAAATAGCAGCTCCCCTGCATTTTGCAGGACTCATACTTTGGTGTACTCCAGCCCATGTGGACCCTGACCTTGATGGGTGAACAAGCTGATAAAGGGTTTTCTTCTTCCCTGATCTCACGCAGAGATTAATTTCTGGACTATATATAGTAGATGTGAGGCCCGATAACAGGCTAGTTTCAGGTCTTGCAGGAGCTGAGGCAGGAAGAGAGGATAACCAGAGTTCCCAGTCACAGAGGGACAGAAACAGCCTTCAACTTTACATTTGCAAAGCATGCTGCACCCCAGAGAAGGACACTCATTAGCTACTGCTGTATTCGTACCTGGGGGTACAATCCTGCTGCATCACCCATGCTGCAGCCCACAAGATGGAGTGGGACAGAGTTTCCTTGCTGTGCTACTCCACTAATCTGCTAGGAGAATTCAGGCCACTGAGCTTTAACTACCTTGGGCCACACTTTCAGAGCTGAAATGCCACCTATATCCCTGCAGCTAGTTAGAGAAAGAACAAGAGACTCCCGAGCGTGATTGAGACTGCCTGAGCAAGGTGACATGCAGGGTCTGGTTTAGAGCAAGTGAATGGAAAGCCCTGGGTACAGTGCAGGTCAGCCTTTCCAAATATGGTCCTGTGTGCCTCAGTTTCCCTTCTCTGATCAGTGTGCAAATTATGCCAGCAGCCACGGCCCTCAGTTAGGTTTTATTAATGAACTCCAGGACCAATAAGTCAATAGATCCTGGAGAAGTGTCACTATTACAACCATCCACGACAAGGGAAAGCACATTCCCAAGCAGGGACAGTGTGGAAGGCCTAATGAGCATTAAGCAGAGCACTTGTTCTGCACTGGCTTTGTCGCTGCTGGGCAGCCTTGTCCTGACAGAGCTCCTGTCCAACCAGGGACGTACATCCATTCATCATTAGTCCTAATGCAAGCTTGGGAGTTTTAAAGCCAGGGTTAAATCAGACCATCTTAATTTGCAGGCTTAATGCATTGCATATTATCCATATCCTTCCTACGGGATTTATCTTGATTAAGTGCTAATTTGTAACTGGTGGTATACCCAATGAAGTGACTGATGAGAAGGGTGCCTGGGTTGAGAGTCTGTGTTTTGGCAGCAGTGCAGACTGGGGATGGAAACTGCTGTTCCCATTGCAGACACTCGGGCAGGCAGCACATTTTATGCACATCCCCATCAGCCTCATAGGCAAAGTGTCCAGAAGGGTTTAGCTTGGGTTATTCTTCAGCTGTGATGGAAGCCAGAGGTCTGCAGCAGCAGACACAGCCAGTCCTAAAAAGGTTTTTGGCCATACTCATCCCTGAGCTGTTGTATAGCCCTGTGTGGGCAGAACAGCACAGGTCAGAAAAGGCAGAGATGCTTCAGAAAACCAAGTGCAGGCAGCTGTTCACACACCCTGGCTTACACATCTCTGGTTGCCTGTCAGGCTCCTCCTGACTGAGCCCACAGCTGAGCTGCTCGCCCCATCCCCTGCAGTGACACCCTGCCCAGACCCTACCTGTCTCACTGCTTCCACTCTGTGACCACCAAGAACCAGCTGGAGTAAAATGTTGAGTGGATGAGACCATTTTGGGCACAATCACAGCCCTGATTTGAGCACAAAAAGCTGGCAGAGCCTAACAGCAACATTAAAAAGTCTCTTTGAGATGGGCAGAGCTTTTCCAAGGAGCTAGGAAGCTCCTATTTCAGGATAGTTTTACTTTGTTGACCTTCATTTTGGAATCAGAAACAAACCTTCCACCTTCACCAGACACACCAAATCTCGGATCAATCTACATCAGCATGTAAATTTTACAGGGTTTGAGGAGAAGTGACTTTTAAGCAGAAATGGGTTCTCAACTTTTGCTATCACAGCGCTGGCATTTCACTAAAATAAAAGCCTTTATTTCATCTGGCACTTTGGTATCTGAAACTGTGTCTGATTCTGTAACCACCTGCCCCTCCCCCAGATCATAAATACACACTAAATATATGCCTTAAACAAGTCTTATACACAGAAACACACATACAGAATTCAGGTCAAGCTGTTTCATAGTCCTATTTTACAGAAGAGTGAAATGAAACTTCACTCAAATTTCTCTGATGTGGTAATAGTACACCCAGGGAAGGCATCCAAAAGTCTTAGTTTATGTTTTATGCTGTGCAGAGGTGTTCCCAAATAGCATTTCTCCCTTTGGTTGTTTTTCCTAATGCTGAAAATAGTGGACAGTTTCTCAGCTGATGGGTACTGCTTCCCTTTACTTGAGTAACTAATGACAGCAGTTGAGGAGGAAGGGGGGCTTTGTGTAAAAAGAAGTTAATTAATTTCGGGGGTTTTAATCNNCAAACTATAAAACAAAAATTCTTCGGGAGCCAGAACATGTACCTCCAGTAATCGAAAGAGAGGCAAGGATCTGACTAATAGATATTACGTTCCATTATATGGTCTTGAAGTCAATAAACATTAGGTTACCTTCATGCAGTGAAAAAAGACCAGATTTATTAAAAAATCTTATCTGGAGGGTTTGCATTTCAATAGGATGTGAATTTGCATATTTTAACAATAACCTCCCATCATTCTGTCTGATCTGTGCTCAGTTGGCCATACAGATCACTTTATCTTGAATAGATTATCACCGGTTTAATAAACCCTTCATAATATGCAGGTATAACAATGGTACTTCATTGGATAAAGAAGGTATTAAAGTTCTTTTTCTGGAAATAGGGGTGGCCCAGCTAGTGATTAACTTTATACCTCTGTACATCCCTGTGCTGAATACCGATTGAAGGAGAGTATTCCCATTATTCACATTCAAAATGGACCAGCTCTTCAGAGCTCCTGTTAACTCCTCCTTGCCCATGGCAGCTGTGCAGACGTGGGAGCTAAAGCAGCCAAGGCTGCCCAGGGATGTTTTCTCCAGCAGTGGCCACTACCTGGAACACCAGGAAAAGCCAACACTCCTCCCCCAGGCTGAGTCTCTCACCTGTGCAGGGTGATCAGTGCCAAGGTGTCTCACGAAGGAGGCACCATCTCAGTGCTAGATGGAAGTAGGGTCAACACACTGCTCAGCAAAGGGCCAAAAGGGCTTCTAGGCAAAAAACCTTAGATAACCTGTTTTCAGTGAAAAAGCAGCATTATTCTTCCTTGTCTCCTCTCACAGGCTTTTACTTATTGACTGCTTCAACTTTCCACACAGAAGTTTGTTTTCCACTGGTTGCCCTTTACAAGGGATGAGCCCATCCCACACCTCCCATGTCCTGGCTCGTTATCTCAAAATGTTTGGTTGGGAGCAGCACCTCAGACTCTCGGCAGGAGCACCACGGAGTCTCTGCCAAACCACAGGGCTGACTTTTGCCTCCTGCAGTTTCCACGGAGACAGACTATTATTTACATATGCCTGCAGTTCCAGGCTCCTGACCACCCTTCTCATGAGACACAGGGCAGAGCGTCAGTACCAGTGCAGCAGCGACCGGGGCAAATACAATTTTCATGTTGTCCTGCAATTTTTGATTTCTTCATTTTTGTTTCTTTGTTGACATTTGCACCCTGACTTGGAAAAAAAACCTGATACTCTTCTTCTCCTGGGTACCCAGTGCAGAGCAGGCAGCTGTGAGCGTTAAACATCCACACACACAGCTTAGACAACCCGCAGGCTACTGTGGCATTAAGCCCGAGCTTGTAGACCTTAATGAGAGATAATGTTTGCTCAGGACCAGCTCTGTGGTCATGCAGCCTTGGGATCTGGGCTGCCTCACATCTGACCAGCTGGGAGCACAGGAATAATGAATTTAGGGGCTGAGTGTGCATGCCTGTGTGAGAAATAGAGAGTATGTCACAGACGCATTCCCCAAGACACTCTTGAGAGCAACTAGAACTTTTCACACTCTCTCCCTCCCCTGTTTTCTTTTTCTCTGCTCAAGCTGTGTTCGTGCTCGCTTTTCCAAAGCTCCCATCAGGAGCTTTTTGCTTCACAAGAGCCAACATGCCGTTGTGCTGCCTGACAGTGGGAGCGCAGCAAGGCTAGTGAATAATGGAAAGTTATTGACCTATAATAACCTGGCATTATTGACCATAAATGATTTAGTTAAAGCACACACACACACACACACACGCGCGCACGCACCATCTCACGTGAAGGAGCTGAATTTCAAATTTCCTTTGTTCAGCACTGGCTCAATGGAGCTTGTCACAGGGGCATTTTGGCCTGGCATGAAATTAATGTTAATCAAAACATCTCTGAGGATCCTCTAAATAGGATTCTTGTGGGGAAGAAGCACAATACCTGGATCCAAAAGCAGATTGTCCTAAGTCTTTACTTGAGGTTCCATGAGAGCACAAACCTTTCATGAACTTCAGCAGAGTTCACAGATTTTAAGGCTGAAGAGGACAATTTTCATAAAGCAGCTTGACCCCTGCCATAAGGCAGTGTAGAGACTAACAACTACCAGGACCAATAACCTGCCGCCAAACCACAGCACAACATTTAGGGAGAAGGAAAAACAACCACTTTTGATGTCAGACTTCCCAATTTCCTGTTTTCTTTTTCTTTCTGCTGAGCCAGCTGTTCCCCTCCGAAGTGCTGACATCAGGTCCTTTGGAGTCACAAAGTGTCGGTCGCCCTTCTGGAAAGCATGCTCAGGGCTCAGGGCTGGCCTCAGGTGCTCCCCTGGATCCACAAGGTCAGGCACCAACCCCCACCTTCCCTAA
>VWZT01015984.1:18660-30549 GCA_013397055.1 Pachycephala philippinensis
ATTTGAGGTGTGATTTCAAACCAGCTTAGGCAAATGAGTGGATAAGGTGGCATGGCTGCTGGGCATTCTTCTGCTCAAATAGAACTTTTTTCAGGTTGCCTAAAAAAAAAAAAAAATTAGACTTTTATTTGTTTGTTAATAGAACTGAAAGGAGAGCACAACCATAACACCTGCATAGGATAGGGATACACCTTGGGAAGGAGGCTCTTGTGCTTCAGAAATGCCAGACTTAGAACCTATTCTACTTAGAATAGGTTTAGATTCGGGCCTCCTGGGGTTCAGAACTGAGGTAATGAACTGCTCTCTGTTATACTGCAGCAAGCAGGAGGCTTCAACCTTTGGAAAAAGGGAAATTAGGGTAGGAAGAAGTGAGTGAAAACACTCACATTGAAAGCAGGACCAGTGGTGGGGGAAGAACACCTTCTGCCTTAGGGTGGACCTAGCCCAGTACCAAGGAAAACCCTGCTTACCATCTTAACCTGGTAACAGCCCCTTTCAGTTCCTGGGCAGACTGTGCTTAAAGTCATGCTCTGAAGCTACCTACACATTTAGATCAGTGAGAGAGCCTGTATTTCATGGTCCTGGCAGTGGGTGAAAGCAGCTAGTTAATTTACACAGCTTACTCAGTTGTTTGTTAAATGGCAGTGCTGTGGAAAGCATTTCTCCATAGGCAAAAGGGCTGGCTGTGGTTCTTATCTTTGTGGCCAGGCACACAAAGCTACAAGCACAGAAGGTCTAATCTTCTTGGATGGACGGTGGCCAAGGTCTTTTTGCACTCAAAGCACTGAAGTCAATGGAGCTTGGCCTTGCCTAAAGTCTGCAGAGTCCAGCCAAGCAACCATTAGTGGCAAAGGCAACGTTTGGGTCTTGCTTCAGAAGAAGAGATAAAGCCCAGAGAGTGAAGAGCACGGCAGGAAAGTTCCAATAGCCAGAGGTCATGGGCTCAGGATAAGGGAGAGACAAGAGCAGATGTTCATCTCTTAGTGAGGGAACAGGGGTTATGTCTACATTGCCTTCAGGGGTACATCTGTCTCTCTGACTTGATTGCTGCCCTGCTCGTGTCCGTGGTGAGGAGTCCCCTGGGCTCTGTGTGACCATGATGTGCCCCACATGCAGAGAGCACCCCTCCTGCCCAGCAGACAGCAGTAGAATATCACCAAGAGCACCTATGGGAGCACTGAGATGTGAGGTCTGAGGGGAGGCTTTCAGCTGAGCAGTGCAGGAAGAGAGAGATCCGAAACCAAAAACACCTGAGCTGAGCATGAACTTCAAAACTGATCCAGGACCCTCAGCACATGTTCTCAACACTCATTTAAATACTGTGGTGCCTCACACATGAATTTAGCTATCAGCAGGAAGAGGATCAATGCTTGTTAGTGTAAGGCTGTCTTTGCTGTATCTATATGGACTACCTTCATGTGGTGGGGCAAATGGAGTGCTCAGCCTGGAGGAAAGGAGGCTCAGGGGAGACCTTGTCACTCTCCAAAATTTCCTGGAAGGAGGTCATTGCCGAGGGGAAGTTGGTCTCCTCTTCCAGACAACAAGTGACAGGACAAGGGGAAACGGTCTAAGTTGTGCTGGGGGAGGTTGAAGTTGGATATTGGGAAACATTTCCACACTGAAAGGGTGGTCAATCACTGCACCAGGCTGCCAAGGGAAGTGATGGAGTCATCACCCCTGGAAGCGTTCAAAAAACTTGTAGATGGAGCATTTGGGGACATGGTTTAGCGGTGGACTTGTCAGCATTGTATTAGCAGCTGGACTTGGTGATTCTAGAGATCTTCTCCAACATTAATGGTTCTATTATTCTATGACTGTGCTGTTCTGCCTTGAAGGACTTTGGGATCAGAGTGTCTAGGCTGAAAGAGAATGTAGTAGCAATACAGTAGTAGTAGAGAATGCAGTAGTCTCTTTCTACTCAGTGCATGCTAAGTTGGATAATAGAACAAGGTAGGGATAGAGAAGAGCGATTTTCAATAAAAGGTGTATGGACCCATTTTAAAATTGGATGTAAATTATCTTGAAATAAACTCAAGAAAAAAATGAGAAGAAAGATGGGATTGTGGAAGAAGTTTTCCCTACTGATACTAGGGAAGAAGGACAGCAAAAGACTGACTTAGTTTTATACTAGAATTTGATGTGTTTATGAACAGAATTTCACGTTGTGATTGCTCATGGTACCAGCAGGGAATGAGATTTAATGAGCAGTGTGTCCATTCAGGAGTTCTACCTCTGCTGTCAGGATACACATAAAAATAGACCCTTTTATATAGCTTAGCATGACCAGAGGGCCAGTCCTGGGGCTCTTTACATGCTCAAGTGTACTCACTAAATGTTCCTAAATGGGACTTCTCACTCATGTAAGCAGTCTGCTACATTTTCAAAAGTAATCATCCACAAGACACCCTTCTTTTCCAGGAAAGAAAGGCCAAGTGCAGGAGCAAAGCAAGATCCATGAATGCAATAAAAACCCATCTGGGTGATCAGGGCATCACCTCCTGTCCTTAGTCACCGAGGTAGTGTGGAAGCACAGTCTAGTGAGTGAAAACTGACCTAGAGAACACCACTTTTACAGAGTGACTGCCCAAAACTTTAAGGGAGTCTCCTGCTGTCTCTTTCACATGCAGATATGCATATGAAACAATACTTATAAGATATAAATATCATTTTTTTAAAAAAAGGAAAAAGGCAGTCTTGTCTCTCTCATTTTGGAAACAAAGCTTTGTTCCAAGCATCCTGTGTTTTGCCCTCAAACCTGCTGAAGACTAAGTTCTCCCTTTACCCCACCCCATTTCATTTAAAACCAGAGACACCACAAGGTTGAACACTACATGCTCAGCTACCCCAGGAACAAACCAAATGATTTGTTGTATTGGAAAGGCTCATTTTGTCTATTGACAAGATTAGGAGTTTCTTCAAACTCAAGCCCAAACTGTTCTGTGAGGAAGAAGTTTTATATTTGAAGCCATAGGCTTGTGCACATGAATATGAACTGAACCGGAGCCCCTCTAGGTTCATCTATACACAGCAGAGAAGGAGAAAGATGAATCAATAGTTAGACAGATGGATTATAATGTGTTTTATATGATATATAGAAAATACTCTCAGAGAGCAGGGATGGCCGGTAGCAATCATTCTCAGGGGTAGGCACCAGAGCATTGACTGATTTGTAAAGGTCAGACCCTTCAATGGGTTTTTTTTATGTTTCACACATTGCCATTCCAGGTCTTCTGCTCTGCTTGTGTACATATCTGTGGCACACATCTCAACAGGCAGGAAGAGGGTGGTGGGGAGGAATTCAGAGTCCTTTAGCCAGATGAGGTTTGGGATAGTCATTTCAGAGGCAATGCATTACTAGTGAGGTAAACCAATGTTATTTGGGTTTGGTTTTTTTTAACAAACTTTCTAAAATGCTTCCTCTCCTTACTCTTTCATTAATCCAACATTGTATCAATTCGTAGTGCCCACAGTAAATGTGGTTAATGTGTAATTACACATCAATCAGTGCAAACACAGCATTTACCTCTATTCCCATGGGAACAGGTTTTTGCACTATGCATTACAGCTGACATAGACAAATACAGCAGGCTGGTTGTGTAGCTAACCTGTGGTGAAGAAACCTTCCTGATTCTGTAGAATCTGGAGAAATTTCCCTGAGCTGAGCACCTGAGTTTGGTTTTTTTGCTTCAGAGAAAGGAGATTGCTTTGCATTCACACTTATGGCTATCTACTTTAGATCACTGTAATTCAATTATGTCACTCAGAATCAGGTACAGAGTGATTTACTTGAACTTTGCAATTACACATACACAATTCAATTGTAGGTGATTTTCTTGGCTTTTCCAACTTTGACACTAATATACTTTGCATTTCCTTAGGGCCCTCTATCAGGGCAGATTTTGTTCAATGCTTTAAAAATTATGACCCGCTCCTGCAAACACATTCCTGCCAATACCTTTGCTCACATAAATAGCTGTATTGAATTCAGAGGAATTACTATTGTGCACATAGCAGATTCAAAAAAAGACTCATGGCAGATTCTGTTGGCAGAAGTGGTAAAATGAAATTCCTCTTAGTGTTTTGGGGAGAGATTTTTAACAGAACAGTCTGTTCCACCAAAGAAATAAATAGTAAACACATTTTCTGAACATTTCATAGTAGTTATTAAACTATTCCTACCTCCAAATAACCTCTGAGCTATGTCATGAGATCATCAAGAATTATGTATTATTTTTAGGGAGGAAGTTGCTCTGGGATGGGATTGTCTTTTTTCTATGAGGCTAACCAGCAACTACAGAGATGCAGGAGTGCCCAATAAACATTTGTTAAGACCTCCTAGCTCACATCCTCCATGATTATGTCACAGCTGTGTTTCATCATTGATTTAGGGGGCTGATACCTGAACAATACCAAACACAACAGAACATCAGTGAGCAAGAAGAGTTTGTTATTTGCCATTGTCTCTTCCGCATAATTCAGGCATAGAAATGACTGGGTGTTTGTTTATTTGTTTGTTTGTTTAACGCCAGGATTTAGATACTTCTTTTTTTATCGGTCACCTTCATAGTACCTTTATCTTTATTATAAAGAAGAAAAAGCTGAGAAAGAGGCAGATGTAACAATGTGTCCAAAATCACCCAGAAAGCCAGTGCAGAGCTGGAAATAGGCCTTGCCAGAGGTTAGCACTTCTACTTTTTTACACTCTTTGGTAACTTCCAGAAACATGGGCAGCAGAATTCCTTTCATCACATTTTTTGATACAAACCAAAGCCCCCAGTGTGTCCTCAAGGAGTATTCAATTTTTTTGAGATCTCTAAGGAGGGCAGAGAGAGAATTATTATTTAGATGATCACCAGGATAATCTTCAAGGGTCCTATAGAACATACAAGCTCCAGAATAACCTTTTGTTTCCTGAAATGACAGCATCCTTAAGCACAACCAGCAGATTATCTCCAACATAGTTCTCTTCTGCTTGGTCATGATCTTCCTAACTATAAGTGTCATTTAATTCATCTTCAGTAATCTCCTCATCTTTTCCCTTTTTCTTCCTGTCTCAGAGCACATTTTAAGCTATTCAGGATGTCTCCATATTCTTGGGCTTTTTTTTCCATTTCTTCTTTTTTTAATATCTGTATTTGTCCATTCTCAAGTAGAGCTTTAGATCTACTTAGATGCACAAGGTGTATTGATGTGCAATGAAAAAGTGGGTGAGACAAGAAGGAAAAGGGTAGTAGGAACAGTGAGAGGAAGAAAGATGGAGACAGTGAGGAATCAGCTGTCTCTGCTTCCTGCTCTTCTTTCCCAGGTGATCCTTCTACCTGCTCTAAATTAATATCAAAGCCAGAGGGAGCAGAAAAAGGTTGGTGGGGGAAAAAAACGACAACCTTAGGAAAAGAAAAATCATGATGCAGAAAAGCGTCTGTCCCCTGTCTAATTCCTGCAGTGGCCTGTAGCTGATGGTGCTGAGAAAAATACAGCAGCAAGCTCTGACATTTCATTTCTGTGGAGAATTGAAAAAGGGCTTGCTATAATTCATCGCTTCTTGTAACTCAAACCCTTTTTGACAGGGGTACCTGCGCTGTCTTTTAACAGTGGCACCACAGTGGCTGTAATTGGACATGAAAAATGATGTTGTGTTTCTACTTGCTGGGAGAATTGGGGTGGGGGTAGGTGGGGCAGTGGCAATTTGGTGTGAGATGGCGACACCTGGCATAATTTGGATACATTGGTTTTAGGCAAAAAAAAAGGAAGGACAATCCAAAATGAAGGCTATGAAATGTAGCAAGTATGATCACCTTGCCTAAGGTGTGCAAAGGTGATAGCAAAGGTGGTAGTCAGCAGAATACCAAAGAATCACAGGAAAATGAGAAGTGTGATGCACATGAAGTTCTAACTCCATCATCAACACAAACATTTATGGCATTTGTAGGAAAAGGACACACAACCTCTCTTCCTGAAATACGCCTATTCACAGCTGCAGTGGTACTTCTTCCCAGTATAGATGGGCAACCTGAGCCACAGGCTTTTCCTGACTCCACAAAAGGGAAAAAGTTGTGAATAAAATGCTGGTGTGCCGCTCTCTTGCCACCTCTGTGAAAACTGTGTCTGTATCTGTAACCAGAAATCCAAATTCAGTTATTTGGCTCTTTAGTAAATCTTTGTGCCTCAGTGGTCTTCAGCACATCTTTGCTACAAAATTGCTGTTGAGTGATGTACGTCAAAGCAAATTTTCGGCCAAATGGGACTGTGAGTCATGAATGAGGACAAACATTTTCCCGATTTATAATGGTTTTAAAACTATGGAGCATTCTGGTACCATAAAGTCACACATCTTCATATTATGCAGGGAATAAAAAATTTTAGTCAGGACCTAAAGGATGGTAGAGAAGCCAAAGAAGAGATAAACACTTTTGGGACTAACTAATGGTAAAACAATTTACTGCTTTCTCAGTGGCACCCCAATGGGGATAACACAGAACAAGGAAGCATGATCATATTTCAAAGGAGAGTACAAAGAGCATTCATGGGCAGAAGAAAGAAGGGAATGGGCAGGAGTGTAGCACATCCTAGATAAAAGCCTAACAGAGTACACACACTCCATCTACCAGTTCAAATGCTGGGCCAGCCTGCCCAGGTCTTTTCCCATGTTGCCAAATCCCTTTTGAGGCCTGCTAGTGACAGGGGTCAATAACACCTTACAGCCACATCTGTAGTTCCGATGATCCCAGGTGGATTTCCTGATGGTATTAATCAGATTTGCTGTCTGGCAAATATTCTTTCTGCTGTCAAATTCTCGGGGTCCACCAAGACAGGACAGATATTAAAGATGCCCATAGTATTTCCCCAAACACTCTTTAGAAGGATGCATTTTGGAGCATAAACTTTGGTTTCGTTCCACTTAATTTGATGGCAATTTCCAGATAAAGAATAAACAGGGAATTTGAATCTCTGAATTCCCTTCTACCCAAGAAGGTATTTCCCTAGACTGGGGAAGCTACATCATTCTCCCATTTAATTTCCCCACTTAGCCTTCTTCTGGTCCCCATGACAGGTCCTTGCTCCCAGAGTGTCTGTGTAAAAAAAAAAAAATTCCATAGATGGAGAAAGGAAACTTAATTATTTTCCTCTCAATGTTTCTCCCTATAATTGGTGTCTTTCATGTCAAGATGATCTCAATTTGTATTATGGGCTCCGTTCAGGCAGCACTTTCTCTTTGGTCTATAAAGAAATTGTCAAGTGTATAAATCATAGTGTACATTAAATTACACTAGCCTTTTACTTATTAATTTCCCCAGTTTTTTCTTCCTCTGTTGGATGCTCATTCCCTCAGTCTTTTTTTTTAACTTTCTAAGGGATTGACTTTTTTTCTCACTCCTCAATCTCAAACAAGAAACCTCAAACCAAACCAAGCCAAACCAAACCAAACCAAAATGAAATGAAACAAAACAAAATGAAATGAAACAAAACAAAAAACAAAACAAAACAAAATAAAAAAACTAACCAAAGCCCAAACAAATATTTGTCTCCTTTCATTTTTGCCCAAGGGTCTGGTAATGTCCTCTGCCTTATGCAAACTGACTTCATCCAGCTCAAAAAGAAGGAAGAACTCTGTCTAGTTTTACTAAGGACTGGATCCAAAAGTTACTTGAGTTCAGTGGAAATTTTCACATACTTTAGCATGCCTCAGACCAGTGCCTATGTTGGCAGATTTATGGGATGTTCTGCATCTCAAGGCTGTGTCCTTTTGGACTCCAGACTTTGCCTCTCAAGGCTGTATGCTGCACACCTCCTATAAATTCCTAGCTACTGTGATTTTTTCTCTTACTTACTGCTTGGGATGCAGGTTCTGGCTGCTGTGGAATGAGCACCAGGGACCTCTTACCACCCTCCTCAGCCACAGGCTCCACATTAGGAACCCATAATATGTCACAGGAGTGCGAGTGTTAAAAGTAACCAGGTCTCAAGTCAGGCATTGGTAGTGGATGGTGCCAACACCAACCTCTGCAAACACAAACAGCCACAGAGGTTGAGCAGCTGAGGGAAGTAACTGGGTAATTTGGCTTCACTGTCCTGCACATGAGAAGCAAGATGGGGTTCATCTCACCTAAGTCTAAATACACGGACAACCTTCATGGTCAGTAGAGAGGAACAGGCACTGCAAAAGACCATATACTATTTATGTCTCAAACACCAAGCTTAAGAGTAGCTTAAAATCACACTTTTTATACTTTTGGAGTTACATGACATAAAGTACTCCCCTCACCTGTGTGATGTCAGATCTCTGAATGTGTGTAACAGCTAGCTGCTCACACGTGGGTACAGGAACCCTGTGGGAGGATGTCTGTCCTGCTGCTGCTTCGTATGTGGCTCTGCCCTGCTAATGTCCTGTAGAACCTCTGTGAGCAACAGGTTTTTGCAGGGGCAGAAGCAAGGCCTGATACAAGGTTTATCTATTACTAGGTTCTTTGTTGGTTTTAGCACTTCAGCAGTCTGGGTTTTGTTGGATGATACAGGCATGGAGGAGAGCAGAAAGATGCTCCGTAGCATCCGTAGCCATTGATCCTTCTCTTCCAGAGTGTGAGTCTAACTGTAGTCAGTTTATGGATAAGTACATTTTCCTCTAGAGACAACAATGCAGCACGATCTGCTAGGCTCTTCATCATCTTAACCTACTTGTCAGCCAGCTTGATAACTTGTTATTACTAAATATGTGTGCAGAGCAATTAGAATAAATCTAAGTTATTATGAACCACTTTCAAAAAAAAAAAAAAGGGAAAATTAGGAAAAAAAAGAAAATAAAACTAATGGCTTTGCTGCACAACTGAGATTAGCTACAAATAAGGGATAGATAGTATTCCCTGAAGGCATCCTGTGACATTCATCAGCCAATTTGTGGTCTGACTTTATTGGGAAGACATATGTTGGGAGATTCCTATTGCCTTCTGACCTCCTGCTCCTTGTGATGCTTATTTGAACTTGTACTTTCTTTGTTGGTTGACAAATCAAAAAGATATTTTCATTCTGCTCAGAGGTGGTCACACAGAGAAAGATATTTTGAGCAGTCCATCTGCACAGTGTATTGATTGCTTTATGTGACAAGGAGTATGAGACAGGGAAGGGCTTTCAGATTAAATTCTTAGTTGGTTCTGATCAAATCTGCATCTCTGGGTATTAAGAGGAGGGGTATATCATCATCTCTGTTCTTCAGACACCCACATCATGTTAGGCACTGCCAGTGAAGAACATTGTGAGCATCTGCTGCCCTCTCTCCTGGGAGTGAGCATCTCTGGGGATAGTGATGGTTCCCAATGATTTTGTTGAGTGAGACAGGGATAATTTGAATAACAGGAAACCTATTCACAGCACAGTGGCAAGGTTTTTATGCTTACTTATATTGTGATATGAGAAAGGAAAAAGAGATCTGAAAAAGCAACAGAAGGAACATCCCGTCCTCTACTCCCAGAAAATTCTTAGCATCAAACACTCCTGCAGCATGTGGACAAATTAGATCCAAATCCCTCTCCCCAAGTTTGAAATGGAGGCTGCTATGTCACACATGGCTATCCTACTGAGCTAGCAGTAGAAGTGGAATTAGCTTTTCAATTTCCTTTTCATCATGCCAATCTCAAGAAATTTTTGCAATTTAACTTTCACTGGTCCTGATGTTCTTACAAAGCATTTTTGCTCTCATGCACCAGTGTTTCCAGAGGAAACTATTAGAAAATTTAAAAGTTATGTTTAAAATTTCATGACCTGTGTGAAATGAGTCAGATCCCGCTCCCAATGTGATCCCACAAAGCCACTGTCAGGTAAGAGGAGTGACGCTGATTTATTTACCTCAGACCAAGCAGCAGCCTGCCCTCCATGGTTAGTTCTTTGTTTACTAATTGCTTTTTTCCCCCCCTTGTGGAGTAAATTCTGGTGCTAATTATGATGCGCGGTAAAGAAGCGAAGCAAGCCTCTGTATATGAATGTCTGACTCCCCCATTAATTACATGTCTTTGTTCTTCCTTGCAGATGAACAGACCGATCCAGGTGAAGCCAGCGGACAGCGAAAGCCGAGGAGGTAGTTGACTGCATTGCTTTCAGCCACAGTGCTAAATATAATTGTTGTCTCTGGCTTCTCTCAGGCAATGTGCTGATCAATTAGTAACGTAATCACTGCCAAAGAAATTCCCTCCGCAGCAAAGATTCTCTTTATTAAATCTCCTTTACTTCGTCTCACTTTCCTCATATTCAATTATTATTTGATTTTAAAAGGCAGGCAGGTGCCAGCGATCGCCTGAGAAACAAATAACTGCCTTGTTAAGAAATGAAGCATCAGGCACTGACTTAACAAAGTTTAACAGCAGTGGACAGCAATGGGGGTTTTTTCAGACCTATGTCAGGCTGAGCTGTAGAGGTGTTTAATTTGGTTAGGATAAAGCAGATATTTTATGGTTTCTCTAACTGTGTTGTTTCTGCTTGCACTGAAGCAACTCTGCTTTTGGAAAAAGCAAATTCTGAGCTGGCAGAGTTTTCTGCACCTGTATCAGCTTATCTGGATAAACCTGTTGTGGAAACTGAAGACTTCTCTCAGACCTGGGGAGATATTCAGGATTTGCACAGGTGTAGCTGAAATCAGGAGCTGGTCTTTTGCTTTTCCTTTCTACACAGTGGATTTGGAAGGCTTTGTTAAGTGATTGTTCAATAGATCACCAGTGATGAGGTGTTTCCTGTAAAAGGCTTTTTACCTGAACTGATGTGGTGATACTTCACTGTACTCTTCTAATAGGAGCCTGTTTGTCAGATCAAACACACAGCTCACTGAGAGAGTGTGAGATGGTCTGTTATGCTGGATAAATTACCATCCTGCTACTTTTTTTCTTATATCTGTACATTTATATATATACACACGCATATATATAATGACATGTTCTCTTCCTCTCTATCCCTGTCTCTTTGGGAAAAGAATAGAGAGACTTTTCCTCATCTTTTCAGTAAAAACTTCTGGTACTTATGTACCAGATAAATGTGGGAGTAGATTTTGTCGTTTAGTAATGATGTGGCTCTTAGATGTCTGAAAACTCTTCAATTTCCAACATAAATATAAACTCTTCTTCATTTGTGCTGGCATTAGCGAAAATCTCCCGCAACAACTACTTAAAAGGAGAAAAATGCGTCACAGACAAAAGGCACCATGTTCTCCTTTCATTGGAAAGCTGTGGATTCCAGGGACTTTGGCTGCATCAGTATGAGGCTGAAACTCTCCAGTGACTCAAGTCATTGGAAGACTTTGTATGTAGCTCGTAGTTAATGGGTTGGTGTTATGGGGTGGTAAAACCACAGGTTGAGAGAGTCTCTGTAAGGAATGGCTGTGGTACCACGTAATTGCAGAACAGGAGAGCTGAGTGCTGGAAAAACACAGACATCTCCGGGATAAATACTGCACTTTCAGAGCCTCTCTAAAGAAAATTTGGGGGAATTTGGTTAATACTGGGCACAAGGTATCTGACGGGATCTGGCAAGCTCTGCTGTCCAGGGCCAGGGCACATTTCTGACTCACAACAAAGGCATGTCACATCCTACAGCATTGTCCAGTGTTTTTTAACAGAACCAGGTCAATTTCCTCCCCTTTCCCTCCCTGTCTGATGATCTGGCTCTGTGTCTGAGTAGGATCGGGTAAGCCATGGGCAGTTGTCAATGCCAATCTCCTAGGGGAAAACGGAAAGGCTCAGCTGCCTGGGCAAATGAGGGGACATTATGCACATTCCAGTGGAGTTCATGCCGACAGCGAGAGTGAAGGGAGGGCCTTTTGTCTATTTAATTAGACATACCAAAAAATAATAATTAGGCTGGCCAATTTGCTTAGTGCGCCTACAGGGTATGTAGCTCCCAATCATTCTCTTT
>VWZT01015984.1:30571-46965 GCA_013397055.1 Pachycephala philippinensis
TTTTTTAATGCAAATCAGTAATAGAGAACACATGCCTGGCTTTCTGGGAAGGGTTTTCAAACTCCTTTGCTAAGAGCAGCTGCTTTCAGGAGCAGTGGTTTGAACTGCAAAGGGCTCCAGTGGCAGCTTGACTCCACATTATCCGTCACACCAGTGGTCCCCTCCCCATTGTATTTCAGCTAATTATCTCCCCATCTCACACAAACCTCATCTTTTCCCATCCAGTCTGCTCCCATATTTCTTCTGTCGGTGGTGATCACAATGCAGAGGCCAAGCGGGTGCGCTCGTCATTGGTGTGAAAGACACCTTGTCCTAATTCCCCACTGACAAGCTGCTTCTGGGCTGGTGATGTTTCGGGACAGCATGACTCAAGGGCAACTATGGGAGAAAAGAACAATTGGCACCCAAGGGAGGCATTGTGTGAAAACTTACGTTCTTCAAGAGCCCACCGGTTAGAGCAGGCACGGCAAACAGAATGCTAAAAAGGAGGCCGTGTATCTTACGAGCACATCAAAAGACTTCATTAGGGCTGCGAGATAAAGGTCAACTTCAACAACAAAGAAACTTAAGTTGTAGCTTATTATACCCCGTCCATATATTGGGATGGGACATGGGGGAGGAGGAGGGCTCGAAAGATGAGGCAGCTCTTCCAGGCAGCGCAAGTCTTTGGTCCACCAAAGTACACGCTCTGAATACACATCCTGGATCATGGGGAATTCTGGTGCTAGACCACAGTGTTAATGAAAAAATGCAGTGTTTTCTGAAACTGCAGTTTGCAAGGAGGTTTTTACTGGAAAAGGTGAGCTGTATTCTTGAGGAAGTGAGATTTTGTTTTCTTTAGGGACAAATACTAGCATTTTGCTAAAACATGAATCTTTGACTCTTCCAGCAAGTTCTTCCACAACTGAAAGGTGATGAGAGTCACAAATTTATTCTCTCCCTCAACCAGATTCAGCTCAGCTTTTCCTGTTGTTCTGGAGTCTGGATTTGTTTTTTGGTCTTTAACCCTCCCTGTGTCCTAATTCTCAGTTGAATTGAAAGTGAGTGTTAGCGTTTAGTGTGCATGAGCAAGAATTTACACCATCTAAGTTTGGGAAAGTGTTCAATATATTGTTCGGCACAAATTACATTCAACCCATCAAAATGGATATTTTGAGTGCCCCTTATTAGTTTTGCTGGGTTTATTATTTTGTTTGTTAATCTCCATATTGGACTAGGAGCAAGACAAAGCGTGAAAACCTTTTCAGCAAAAACTGGCATTATTTACATTTGCCTAACCTCATGGGAAATAGAAATGAATGTGTCCTCAACATATTTCCCTAGGGAAATAGTCTAAATTAATGGAAAAATTTTGCATTTTGCATTCCTGCCTGTTTGTGCATGTGTGTGCATAGTCAAGCTACAAAATGTTCTATACGGGTACTCCTTCTACAAAATGCTTCATGAAGCTTCAAATACTTGATCAGAAGGTCAGAGTCCTTTGAGATTTTATAGAGACTTTAACACTAATAGAATTGATAGAATATGATAGAAAGGGAACAAGTCAGTGTTTGGTTCTGAAAAATCAGAGTAAGTCCAACTCTATTAAGAATTTCTTAAAAACTCTTAAATTGGTCTTTGTTTTGGCCAAATTTTATCTTGACTTGGAAACTACTTTGCCAGAGATTAGTTAGTCCAATATAGTTTTAGGGATGTAAGTTCCTATCACATCAAACTTTTGAACATAAAAAATCCCAATTAAACTGTTAGAATTTGCTATTATTTTCATCTTGGTGGAGAGTGATTTTCCTTGGTTCCTTGTCTGATATTAAGATCTAAAAATATCCTGTAGATATCCATCACTTAAAGTTTCTCGAACTTGGAGAAAGATTTCAAATCTGTTTTGTGGTTTGGGCAAAAGTTTGGACCCATTTCTTATTTCATCCACAATATCTCCAGCTCTCACTAGGCAACTCTCACTGCAGCTGGCAGGGTTAACCTATGATAAACGCAGCCCCGAGGTCCCACTACGTTGTGCAGGCAGTAATATTTTTTAAAAGGAAAGGACTCTCCTGCTGCTCCAGTTGCAGTCCGTTAGTGATGCTTAGATGCTCCGCTGCTCCCACATTCCTCTCAGAGGACAGAGGAAGGTCCACAAAGGAACGCATGCAAAGATGTACACGGTGTGCTACCCTGGCTCAGCGTAAATGTCACCCCCAAAAAAGTGTTTCACGGTGGTTTTGGAGTCCTCCAGCACTTTATGGAAGAGAAACAGAAGGCTCCTGGACTAAAGAAAGGAAAAGTAGAGAGTGGTTTAGAGTTGAAAGGGTGCAGTGTCCTGTTGTAGTTTAAAAGGATTTTCACCCGCTTCAGTGTCCTGAAGAGAGGGTGTTGAGAGGTTTACAGGAGAGGCTGTGGTGGATCATATTGCAGTGTTTTCTTCATGCAAGAAATCTGCTAAAGTTTCTGTCTGTGCTTTTAAGCAGATTATCTTCCGTGCCTTTTTGAGGGAGGTATGTGCTGTGTCATTTTCTGCTGTTTGGCAGATGGAAGTCTTGGACTTCGTATTTCAACTAACTTGCAGCATTTTTCTGCCTGTTACTTGATGTGCAGGGTCTGAAACGATATATTTGGTCATGGTTTATTCCAGATTCAGTGCAAAATGTTCAAGAAGTGAATTACATTTAATAGCAAAACAGTGTGCCTTGGTCATGCACAATTATCTGCTTCTTTTCATACCCTTCTATCAGCTTAGTAATGATGATGGGGTCAGAATGGCCTCTCCACATATTCTAAGCCCTGTTTTCATTTGGGACAAAAGCCTGGGTCTGATTCTTACCTCATCAAGGTAATTTCTAACTTGCTAGCTCTCTGCTGCAGATGGCAGAGTAATCTGTCCAAGGTCCCAGTAACTATTTGTTATTTAGTTGTTTTCCACTTAACTGATCAGAATTACACAGTTTGTGTAGGCGGCCAAAACCTCTCAGGAAGCTTCCCATCCAGGTACTAGCCAGATCTAGCTCTATTTACGTGCTGCAGACAAGCGAGACTGGTTGCCTTCAGCTTATTTGGCTTCACACTGGTATAACAATGCCACATGGAATGATTTCCTTCCTCATTGGAAGCCCTTTGTAAAGGATAGGTTGGTTGCTCAGACCTTTAAACCAGAAAAGTCTGAAGAAGAGATTTAAGGATAAGAAAGGAGAGGTCAATCTTGACAGAGCTCAGTATCTTCTCTTCCGCCCTGCTGAAGGTTTGACTGTGCCCGTGTGCAGGAAGCCCTCAAGTCTGGGGCTATGCAGGTGTCAGAGCTGTACCTTTGCAGCTCTCGTCTCTTCCTTTTTTCTGACCCACATCTGTTGCCTGTAACATCAAGCTCTTTGGAAGACACTTTACTAGCTGTTTCCAACTTTTTGCCTTAAAAGACTTCCCATTCAAGAGGATGGAGAGCAGGCTCAGGGAATGTCCTCTTCCAAGGTGGTAATCCGTACAACCTACCTTTATATGGCCTGCCACAGCTTTTTCTTCAACTGCTCATCTTTAGTTTCTTTTATGTTCTACACACGCATTCAGCAGGAGTAAGCAGGTGGCACTGGCCAAATATTTAGGGAGGACGACAACATTCTCCCTTCTCAGAGCTGGGGGAAAGATCTCAATGAACACATCTCCATTAACTCTTTCAACATCACAATGAGTGCAGTACGGCTCACACTGATCTTTTATAACTCAGGTAGAGACCAGCACAGACAAGGACTTGCAAAGGTCACACCACACACAAATCCCAGCCTTTGCTGAGAATGTTTCACTGGAGATGCTGACTACTAATTGTACAGCAACATTTCCAAAATACATGAAGTCTGGACTCAAGACCTCTGGAAAAATAATTTTCCACACCCAGAGTGTTCACAACAGTTTAAAGAGCATCTCTCTCCTCTCTTGTTAGCTCTTGCAGTTTGAAGGGAGATTTCCAGCTCCATGTTAAATACTCCTCCTAAGTCTCATACATCTGCTCTTCCAGAGATTTGTCCCAAACCTGATCATCTGGTTTTGATTTTTCTTTCAAGAGGCATTTAAAAAAAAAATACTCCCACATCTAAATCTAAATATTTTTTCTCTATTAATTATATATCAAGTATTACCCACTGGTGCTGAATTGCAGTATATCTGTGCAGAGGGTAAAGAGAAGGAATGACTGGTTAAAAATAAACTAATATTCTGTTAAAGAGTCTATCAGAAGTGGAGATGAGCTCATGAGCCAAAGGGGAAAAAAAAGAAAAAGAAAAAGCAAGAACTTAGGCAAAGATATTGATATTAAATTGGGAGGCATCTTGCTCACCTCAGAGACTGGGGAAGTGTCAGGACCAGCAACAAACCTTGGTGTCATTGTCAGAGGCTCCTGAGGAAGGGCTGGAGGAGATGCTGCAGTATTGGGAGAGTTGTCAGTGCCTTGAAGACTGTTTTCCTGTCTTGTCAAGGGCTGCGGAAAGAGCAGGGCTCAGGACCACAACAGACACTTAAAATATCCCACAATCTTGAGCACCAGTCTGGGAACCTGTCCACTGGATTTTATACCAGGTCTGAACATCTCTTCAAATCTGTAATATTCTTCCTTCAGCCCTAAGATAAACCTGATCTAGAAAGAGCATTTTAGTAATCATGGAAATCTTCTTTCTAGGTGTATCTGGTTGTGGGACTGATTACAGTAAACGGGAATTCAAAATCTCTTGGTTTATTGTGGACTTTCAGCACTGTGTGACCCTACTGACAGCTGACACTCTGTTGTCCTCAGAAAGCTGTATTTTCAAGCAGAGAGAATGTACCAGCATGCAAATGGATCAGTTAATTCAAAGTGGCCCTGCATGACCCCATTCATGCTCTCCACTCTCTGGTAAAACTTAATTCTGGGTGAGAAAAAGGGCTTCAGCAGATCCTCATGTGTAGTGTTTTATATTTGATGACTCTGCTGAAGGCTGACGTGCTCCTTTCCGTAGTCAAATGCTGAAAGAATATAAGGGACATCAAACTTTTGTTCACGTCTGCCCTTCCCATGGTGATTGAAATCGATGGAAGTGTGCCCATCAATAGGAACTGGAAAAGATCCACAGGACGTTGTGTTCTAGCACATGTCCTAAGGACAACCTTTTAAAATCAAGTATTAGGGGAATAAAAGGAAAAAAACCCAAAACCCAAAAAACCACATTGCACATTTTTCATAAAGCGTCTGTAACCTAACAATTTACTGACAAGAAGGAGGAGAGAGAGGCTGGGGAGCTTATCTCCTCGAGGTTTTGATATTGGTTCTGTTTCTTGCTAAGACAGAACTTTTGATCAATTATGTAGCTTTGATTGCCTTCTCCTTCACACCCTTCCTTTATTGTATGCTTAGGCTGTGATATGCTTTTATTTGCTCATTTCTTGTGGATAGTGCCTTTGGCATTCATGCACAGGCTGTCAGTGTCAAAGGGTTAAGGCACCAATGAAAGCCTTTAGCTATGCACAGGAGGATGTGTACAGGGCCAAAAATCAGCTGCAGTGGGTGATGGAGGGCCCTCATACTGCAGAGTGATATTTGGAGCTTTCTTCAATAACAGGGCAAAAATGGGAGAAGCGGTGGGAGGAGGAGAGTGGAGGAAATAAAAAATATAATCCTATAAAAAATCCTACCTTTGTAAATACAGTTCAGCCTCCTAGGTGAACTCGGGGACACATAACAATCCCAGTATCTTTTTCTTAATGTAAAGGTTGGTTGTCAATGGGGTTTTATACGGCATTAATAATACATTTATATATACGCTCCACAATTAATTGCAAAGCATTTATGGCACTGAACAGTTAGAATGCATTATGATAATCACTCCTCGTGCATTGACTTTATTGTAAAGGTTTTGCTGATCACTGTAATTGGCTTGTTATTACACAGGAATATAATAACACCTCTCTGTATAGTAGTTTATAGCACATCAATAGCAAATGCATTCCCTTTATTGGAAGCAATGTGCATTTTATTAGAATACAGCTGAATAAGTGCAATCTGTGTAGACAAATGAAGTTTCTAATGACCTGTCTCACAAAAGAGTCGAAATAACAAGCCATTTATTATGTATTTTTTCCACTGATGAACTTCTAGTTACGGTTACAGAGGCATTTCTTTAAAAAAAGTAAGGCATGTTTTGCTGTTCTTTCAAAGAAACATTTTGGGGAAAAGAAATGTATGGGCCATTTTTCTGCCCATGTTGAGTAAAATAAGGGTGACTGATGCTCACGCCTTAGAGATTTCATTTGCTTGTTGAAATTTTCCAAGCTTCTTCCTTGGGTATTTGGTATGACATTCACAAAGAATCAAAATGTTTTTACACTAATGTTTTTACACTGAGTCCAAATCCAGCTCTTGGAACAGTGCTGTTCTAGCAATCCCTATGCTGTCACCAATGTGTTAGATATGAGGGGCTTGGTGTTGTCCTTTCTCCTGTCATATGGGTTCTTTTCCTTTATTTTAAAAAGAGGCATGTTTTACAGTTTGCAACAAAAAGCCTAAGAAGGTACACAGAGCTTTTTCCCTGCCTGCCATCATTAGTCTAGGCCTGAATTTCAGATCTTTCTGGGAACCTAGAGTGCCATGAATCTGGCATAAACACGTAATTAATGTGCATTTGTTTATCCAAATATCCCCAAGTGTGATCAATGTCAATCAAGTACCTAAACACTTCTGAAATCCTGAATCTGAGTAAACAAGATTGCTGTTTTCAGACCTGGTACAGTTATGCTGCTTTCCATGGTATCAACTGAGCACAGAAAAATGGTGAGTGGTGATTTTTTGTCATAAACTCAGTTGGTTAGAGGCTGGTGCTAATAATGGCAAGGTTTGATCCCCATATGGCCCATCCACTTAGGAGTTGGACTTTTGGGTCCCTTCCAACTCAGAATATTCTGTGATTCTGATACGTGATATGTGCCTGCTTCTTCCCAACTGTCACTTGTTTACTGTAGACTTGCAAATACCCTTGACTCTAGAGTAATTTAGGGTCTTTCTGGGAAGCAGGAGCTAGGCAATGTCTGCACCATGGGCAGTACCCTCAGCTGCTGGCACACAGGCTGGCTCAACCCCGTTTTGATGCAGACTGAACTCTCTTCTCTGAGTGGGAGTTTCAGTGAGGAGGGTTTTGCCTCTTGCCTGCTGAGATCCCAGATTAGAGTATCACAGCTTGCAAGAAGTTTCAAGACTCCGGAAATGCTGGAGGTCAAGGAAACTTTTCTTCGTGACATACACAGCATTTTCCAATTGCTATATATATTTTGCAGTATGTACGTGAAATCAGCTTGGGAGGCAGAAAATCTCTCTATGTAAATAATTCAGCTCTCTGAGTAAACTGTATCTAGTGCTTTTAAGCACTAGAATCTGGGCCTCTTAGGAGCCTTAGATTTAGGGACCGAAGAAATTTTAGATAGGGCTACTATGCCACTGTTCTTAGAATGTTATTTCAGGCAGAATTCACTTTTTCTTGCTTTATCACAAAAATATTAAGCATACAGTCTAAGTTAGTCATCTAGTCTTCTCCTATGGACAGTGGCGAGAGAGAGGCACTTCCAAACTATGATTCATCCTGTGCTAAGACAGGTGGGATAAATGGTACTTCCACGTTTCCCTTCTCTCTCTCTTCACTGAATCAGGAATGAACCCATGGCAATTAACTTAGATTTAGATATCTCACTTTTAGACACCTAAAGAGAGGTAAGATGAATCGCAACTTTCACCTTTTCAGGCCGCAGTTTTCTATCTGGATCACATGAAGGATGATACTTGAATTTTCTGAAACCCTAGGCAAGATCTATGAATAAAAATTGCTATATAAAAACTATGGATTGTAGAAGTTGGGGGTTTGTCCTAAAAAGAAAAGTCATCTTTCTCCATTAATGTGTTTGCTTCACAGCATCAGGGGAATAATAGGAGGGGTTGCATCCCTATCGGCCTGAGCAACAGAGATAATCTGATCAGTTTTAATTCCTCTTCAAAGTCAATTTCCATTTTCATCTATGTATTTTCGTTTGCTACCACTCACATTCTCAGGACAGAAAGGCAACCAAAAAAACTCCCAAAAACTTAAAATTAAAAGTAGTGTATAGCATCAGTGTCTTTTAAAATGTGTTTTCATAATTAAGAAAAGTATTTTTATCTTTAAAACCAGCTTGCTTTGGAATCTGCGATAGAAAATGAATATGGCCCCTTGTAATATCATTTGTAGAGAGGTAATTTTCAAGGCAGCACTGCACTGAAACATTTTCCCTCAGGGAGGATAAACAGTTGGCTTCAATTAGTGAGGGACTGTTTCCTTTCTTTTCAATTTTAAGGACAGTCTAGCAGCCTGATCCTGCGCAGAGGAAGAGAAAGCTCTACACGGGGCAATAGACTGCAGCTTGGAAGACTGAGGCTTAAATTTGTGCCTTGCCACAGATATTCTCCTCGACCTTGAGGAGGTTACTTAGGATCAGGCTATTATTTTCACTCCATTTCTATCTGGTGACTATTATTACCTTTGACTGTCTGAATATACACGTAAAATTGGCCAAACATCTTGCTCTGACTCCAGTTTCCTTCTATAAAATAATATTGGTGCTGCAAGGATACATGCATTAAAGATTATTAGGTGCTCAGGTTCTCTAATCATTAGTTCCACAGAAATAACTTGGTTAGATAAATAGAGGTGTTCAAAAGTGTCAAATGTGTTTCACTGCTCAAATCTCACATAAAGTCAATGGGCCTTGGGTGTCTAAATATTCCCTTTGAAAATCTCCCCAAATAATGATGTTCTTCCAAATAGTTGGAGCCAGCTTTGTGGGGCTGATTCCTTACACTTTTACAGTGGAATCAGCTCCATCCTTTTCCCGTAGGAGAAGCTGCCTATGGATGCTTGTGGAAAGTGAGGAGGACATGTTCCATGCCAGGGCAGGTTTGTTTCATAAAACAAGTTGAGGCTGTCCAATGGACAGCACCGGAAGAGTGTTAAAAATAAGGGAAAAGTAACTTACATATCTTAGGACTGGCCTTAGTGAGGGAATGCTTTCTTGTAGCATCAAACCTGGAATGCAGGAATTAATAGTTAGTAAAATACTTTCTGCCCATGAACTGCCTTTTGAATGGTAATTAATTCCCAAAAATCTTTATTTTATCCATCTCTGGGGTCACTGATGAATGGCCAGATGCATTGATTATAAACCACAAAATACTAACACTTCCAAGCAGACAGCCAATTAACGTGAAATTATATTGCCACAATGTAAGGTACATTGAATGTGTTGCTTTCTTGTTTTTTCATTTTTTTTTTTCCCCAAAATGATTATGACTATTATTACTATTATTATGAATAGCTAATGAAAAAGAGATCTGGAAGAATGGGACAGAACCACAGGCAAGGGGGAATGAAGATTGTGTTTTTTTTAATGGCTTTGGACTTTGGACTTTGGACTAAACCAACACAGTCTCTCCACTCCCTAGATCAGAAATCTAATTATTTATTATCTTTCTTGTGGCAGTGCCTGGAAGACCAGACAGGAACCATCACACCATGTTCACTGTACAGCACAGAACAGACAGAGGTCATTTTTCCTTGAAAGATTAGCCCTAAAGACTACCAGAGGCAGTGTCTGGATACAGAGCTGTCATACAGTGTCTTCCCAGGTGTGACGAAAAGCATCGTGCTGGGTTGCACAGCTGGGAGTGAAGGTCAGGGGCTGTGGAGCTGGGGTGTGCCCAGGGCAAGAAAGCAGTAGGATGGCCTTCAAGCAAAGCTCCTTTGGGTGACACACCTTCTGATGCAAAGCAAGTGACATCCTGGATGATGCACACAAGACTTTAAGCCAATATCACGGCCTCCTTCTTGACAAGAACCATTCTGCTACACTCCCACACCCCGGGGTTGGTGAATACGATCACACATAAGGTCAAACAGCTGCCTTTGGTGTACAAGTCTGCTAGAAATAAAAAAATGAGGTGTTGCAGATACCTGAGGGACATAACAAGGAGCCTGTTATGTCACTGTGCCACTCCCTACAGAGGAGGCAGGTTGTGGGTACCATGGCAGAAGCAAGGGTGCAAGGATATAGATGTCCCTAAATACCAACTGTATCTTTCCAGAGAGCCCTTCAAAGGGACCAAGGCCACTTAAAACAAAACAGAGGTCAAAAATCATGTCTCACAACAGAAATTCAAATCCAGTGTCTGTAATGAACTGAATTTATCCCTGTCTCTCCTTGATCTCAGTGTGTGATCCCACACTCTTCCCTGGTATTACAGGCAATGGGGTTTTTAATAGAGCCTCTAATGTTCCCTTTTTGAAGCTTGGACTTTGAGAGGAAAGGCCAAAACACTGGAGCACTAGCCATTCTTCTGGTGTTTCTGTCTAGATAAAAGGGAAATGAATAGGGTTTAGATCTAGATGGAATCGTTAGATCTCATTTAACCTCTTGCATAAACTGACTGTAAAATTTCACCCAGATGATCTGTGCAGAGACTTCTTGCTTGTATTTGACTGAAGAATAAAGAAATTTAGCCAGAGAATGACTCTTTTGAGGCTTCAGTACAACTTTGATATCAAACAGGTTGGAATTGCAGAGATGAACCTTCTAAAAAGCTTTTAATAGTTTTTCAAATCAGTTCAATTAGTACGGATACATTTTGGTGATCAATTACATGTAACAAGTAGAGACAGTAGGATACATTTTTCCATCAAATACCTAAATACATATACCTTCCGCAGTTTCCCCCACAAAAAAAAAAAACAAAAAAAAAAAAAAAAAAAAAAAAAAAAAAAAAAAAAAAAAAAAAAAACAAAAAAAAAAAAAAAGCCCCCAGATCTCCACCCCAAAAAAAAAAAAAAAAAAAAAAAAAAAAAAAAAAAAAAAAAAAAAAAAAAAAAAAAAACACCACACAACAAAAAAACAAGGGGCAATCTTTTCCTGGGGCAAAATTTTCCAGATTTTTCTAGAGACCCTTGAAAAGACACAACAGGGTAATTCTCCTAAAACTGAATGAGTGGAAATATTCATGTCTATGGACAATGGAGTTCATTCAGAATAATAAAAAGGAAGTCTCCTGGAAAGCAGATATTCCCACGCAGAGGAAGAAATCTGCCTGACCCCTCCTATGTGGTCCCAGTGCTGTCATTTCCTTCTTGCCACATTTCCATACCAACAAAAATGTTTCTCCCTCTTCAGTTTCTATCTTCCTAGTCTGACCATGTGCCAAAGAGGTGAGATATGCCAGTGTTTTTCAGAAAGTTATGTTGTGCCCAATTCAAAAGAAATATCTCATCTGCCCTAGCCAGTGACTACGGAAATGGTTGTTACTGCATGTCCACAGACATCATGGAAAGACAGAATTTCCATGGGCAACTAATCAGGAGAGAGAAATCCTCCATTTTGCAGACATTAGTAACATGGTGACCTTTAACAACATCCCAAGCTTTCACTCTCTCTTTAAAGTATTATATCTGTCCTTAGGGAGAAAAACTTGTAGCTAAGGATTGAAATCAGAAGTGGATCATAATGCTGGCTGTGCTATTCAATTGCCCTGCTGTATTTAGGATCCATTTATTTCTAGCTGGGTTTGGGTTTTTTTTTCTGTCTCGAATCTAAAAAAAGAAGTGACCAGGCTGGCAGTGACATGTGATTAATAGATTGCACCTTTAGAAAAAGTTAGCAGAAGGAGATTAGCATTGCCGCCTATTATTTATTAATTAAATGCAGACACCCTATTTATACCAATGCTGATGACATTAGTTCACGTCCATGCTTTGGGACTGCATTATCCATCCAGTCTCCCAGCATAGTAATGATTGTTATTAAGCTGGTGGATGTTGCTGGGCTCCTTCTGTCACTTGCTTCTGTTATCAGCAGGAAAGGACAGCCAAGAAGTTAAAGATCCAACCTGAACATTTTGTTCAAGTGTCTGCTCTGTCTCTAACAGCCTGAGTTACCTTGGCCATATCTCTGGGCTCCTTTGGGACATCACTGCTTGCTTTTTACATCTGTACCTCCCTGTAGCTCAGTGTGCAGTGAAGATTAAGCATGCAAGGCAGTATGCTGTGTGAGACCTTTCCCATTGCCTACAGGAGAAAGAATTACATTAGTGGGCATACGGGTACCTGCTGCTGCTATTTCAGTCAGCAGAATGGGAAAGAGTTATCACAAGTGTTGTTATTTAGCAGTGCCAGGGTAGAATATTATACTTCACATGACTCTTGTTTGATAAGATTGTCCTCCTCCTGCAAAGTGTTCAAATGAAAGTTCTGAAGCCAATCCAACTGAGGTTTCCATCGTTCCTAGCAGCTGTTTTCAAGATTCTGCCATTAAATGCAGGAAAAACAACAAATGCGTTGCAGGAGTCTTCCTGATCCCACCTCAGGGGAATGCCATGGCTGCTCTGCCATACATTAAGCTTGGGACAAGCAGATTGCTGTGAAACTGCCCCCTCTGCTATGAAGCTGTCCTCTCCCGCACCTTGAAAAAGAGAAGTTTGTGGTGGTGCAGGACACAATTCTGCTGGTTTTATATCAGGAAATAGCTTTTTCCTGCCTCATGAACAAATACATGGCCTTTGGTTGGACCCACTGTGGTTGCATGAGCCAGCAGAGCCAAGAGATCATATAAGTTTTGCCTTCAGAGCAAAGATGGGAATCTAGGGCATCCTCACATTCACCAGCTGGTATCCTTGAAAAATTGAAGTTTGGGTATCCGTAATCCAAATGATCAGTTAGTCCTCCAGGAGCATGTCATAAATGCTTAGATTTGGTAGGGTTTCTTGACAAGCTGTGATGTGCACTCTCTCTTGTGACTGTGTCTGGCTCTTTTTCCACACGGTAAAGGACAAGTTAGATGCATGAAGTAGTCTCCCAACAGTGTTTTCTACACGTAAGCAACTGCTTTCTCTGTCAGCAGGACGTTCTGCAACCAGGGCAAGCAGTCTGGTCACAAATGGAGGTAAAGTTTTGTCTCTATTCTGGGAAAATTCCTAAGTCTACAGAGGTACAATGATAAGTTTTGAAACCAGGGTGTACTCATGAAACTATTTAGGATTTGGTTCAAAACCCACTCAGAATCAGACTTCTGGAGTCTGAGTAGGCTTTGAACCAACACCACTATGGAAGGTCTGAGGATCTGAGCCTTAGGCATCCTCTCACCATCATTTTGGTGTTTGCTTATTTGAATTTTTGTCAGCTATCATGTTCTCTCACTGAAAGCTGAGCACTGTAACAGCCAATAATTAAAAGCAAGTATTGAAGAGTCTTTCAGCATTATCTACGCCATGATACAATCTGAACACATGCAAAAGACATTAAAAGATGAATGAAGAGAGTGAATGGGCTGATTTATCCTGGACTGTTTCTCACGGTGTGAAGTCTGCCTTTCACAGTCTGATGAAGTGCAGAGACAGCTAGTGGATTTGCTACCAGGAAGGGCACACATTCATTTCCCTTCCTGAAAATGTATCTAGAGCTGAAATTGAGCATAGGAAAAGTTAGAGCCAAAAAAGCAACCACTGAAAATGCAAACTATCATTTATTTTGGCAAGTTGGTGTTAAAAAGAATAAGTTGAGGGTAGTAGAAACTGGCATAGAAATTTTGCAGAAGGGTTTCTCCCTGTGTGTGTATGCTCCCAACTGGCTGGTTTTTTTCTTCTTTTCTTTTTTTCTGCCCTGCATTTCCTGTAGCTTTCCACAGTTAGACATTGCTTCCTATGGACATTTCTTAAATGCTATACCAGTTGTGAACACACCCACTCCTAACCTTAGACAAAAAGAGAGATGCAAAGTGAAGCTGCAGTTCCTTCTCCTCCCCATTGCTGTAGCAGCAGCATAAAGCACCTCATCTTTATCCAGATAGCGAAGAAGGGCAGAAAGATGGATTTAAAATGGATGCTGCTCTGCTGGATGATGCAGATAATATTAGCACTTCTGCATCTCTGTCAGTGACTCTCAAAGCCTCCTTCAGATGTAATCAGCTTCTTCACCTTGCTCAATGTATGAATAAGGAAACTGAGGAACTGTGACTAATGTGGTTGGGAACAGCACATCACTACACAGCTTGGAGCTGAAGTCACGTCTTCTAAATCCTGTTCAGTGCCCTACTTAAATTTGGTCTTCTTCATTCATTTTGCCCTCCTTCTTCCCCTCAGTTTGCATGAGTCTTCAGGCTTTTGTAAATGTGCTAGAAAGTGAATCAGAGGGCATAGGAGTGCATAAGAGTGGGGAGTTTGCAGAGGAGTTCCCTGTGGGCCCAGCTTGTCAGCAACACAGCACCCGCCCATGTGCATCTTCCCTGTGGATGGGGAACACCTTGCTGCTGGCACTGTAGGAAAGAAAGGAAAAGGCTGTGCTGTAATGCTGGGGAGGATGTAGCCCCCTTCCTGACCTCCCTGCATCCTCTGTGCTGTAGGAATTCATCATCACTCTCCTGTCAGTTATATTATCTGCTGCGTGCAGCCGTGCAAACATGCAGCATAACACGTACAAATATCTGGTCACAAAAGGCTCAGCAACAGCTCTGACCAAATAAAATCCCCCAAACAGAGAGTGAGTTTGGATATTGTCCTTTTAAATCTCCTTTGAAGGTTTGAATTTTTTTTCCCCCTTTTTATGTAAATCTGTTCTACCTACACCACCCAAATGCCAGGAAGTCTTAGAACAGTAAATACCCCTGCAGCACAAACAAAAATCGTGCTTCAGAGAAATTGCTCAGCTTCTCAGAGCCACAGTCTTGCCCTTTAAAATGAAGGACATGCTTCTGAAAAGCTCTCCTCCTTTTCCAGACCTTTGTTTTCAGCACGTTTGCAGCTGTACCACCTTTGCCAGTGATGGTATCATAGCTTCTCAAGCTCAGCAAGGACACTCAGCCCAGGGAGACATTAAAGTGATGTCTTAAAACTTCAGAAAGTGTTTTGCCATCGAGTTGATATTAAAGCAACATCTTCAGAAGGCGATATCAAGCAATTTGCTGTAAGTTATCCAGTCTATTGGCTAGGACCAATAAAATCCCTGCTCCCTCTTGCCAAAGGAAGTCAGACTTGTACAGTCAAGCTGTTTGTATGTGCATGTCTGGGCCCATCTATCAGTCAATCTGTCAAGAGTTCCTCCTCTGAGCTTTGAACCCACTGGATAATTTAACCTATCGTTGATGGGGTGGAAGAGGTCCCAAAGCTACTGCGTTCCTATAAATTTCATGAAAATAGGCAGCCAAGCAGAGCAGAGGGTTCTCATTAGTGTTCATAAGCCCATCTTTTATTAGACATCAAGGAACTCATGGGGGTAGGGACACTGGAAGAGGGTTTACACATTCGGCTGCCCATGAAGCAACTTGTTTCAGTGTGTGAGCTCTGATACCCTGTCAAGAGGCCTCCTGTAGTAACAGCTTCTTGGTTTTAACAGGATGTCAGACAGATTTCTTAGCTCCTTTCTGCTGATTTCAACAATGCTTCACACAGCAGAAAAGTCAGCCTGCTGGTTGCATTTCCCTTCCCTCCTCAGCCAAAGCCACTGGGGAGATTTTCTGCACAATGTTTAACAAGTAGCACAACATCAGAGGTGGCTGCATTTCAGGAGGAGGAGCACCTGAAGGAAACAAGAAAAACAGTACAGTCTTTTGAAATTTTTCTGTCTATCATCATAAAAAGTCATACTCAAACTTAAACAGGTATCAGTTACTCAGTCATACCTTCAGATTGTCCAGAACAGACTTCAGGTTTCAGAAAGTTGTGAGAACAAATCTTAATTTCATGTAACATTGTTCAGACTGTCTCAATTCCTCTTACAAACCCTTTTGCATTAGCAGTGTTGATTTTTTTCCTCTTTGTTCTGTGGAATAAAGAAATCTGAGCTGTTGCTCAAAGCATCTAGGTTTAAAACAAGAAAGCACACTCTGAAGCAGACCTCAAAAGCTCTAGATGTGTGGCAGTGCATGTAGCAACAGGAGAGATGGCTCTCCAGCTCTAGTTCTGAAATCCCTGTGCTTTCCCGGGTGGATGTCAAACCTCTGGCCATTTCCCAAGGATACCTGTGGACAGAGGTACACGGATGGAAGTGTTCACAGTGTACAGTGTAATGTGCTACAGACAAACTGTCAGTCTTTGTCTCTAACAAAGATTTTTGAAGTAGATTTGATATAACTTGGCTAAAAAGTACAAGGAATAAATGACATTAAAAAACATATACATATATAGATATATATATATATAAACTTTTTTGCAAGAACAGCATTGAATGACAACTGGAATATACCCCCAGCTGGTACCAGTCATATGGAAACCTATGTTTCAAAGAAAGACAACTCAAAATTAACATCATATCAGAGTTACTGCTTTTCATGAGCACCAGAAAATGCTCTATCCTATTATTTCTGTAGATCAAGAATTTTTATGTGTGTACTTA
>VWZT01015984.1:68047-103521 GCA_013397055.1 Pachycephala philippinensis
TGTTTATTTAGTCCTTAGGCCTAGGAACCATCTGCAGTCCCCATGGCTCCTGTTGTTTTTAAAGTCCTATTAAGTTTCTGCACTTCTCCTCAGAGCATTATTTTATTTCTAAATAACCACAGACAACTTCTCGTCAACAGGCTTCTGCCAGGCAAATTAGAGATGACAGTTTCATTCTTCTGACTATGGTGAGCTCTCATCTGATGTTATTTAATGTGAAAAACAACTGTTATATAGAGAGTGATTTAAAAACAATGAGAAAAAAATAATAATAGTAATAATAATAATTTTAAAAGAGAAGATGGAGAGGGTGGCCCAGAGACTCTGGGTTAAGATGCTCAGACAGCTTTTGCTGGTCAGGAGAATATAAGGGATTGGAAGGCTCTGTATAATGCTTATAACAAAAGAGAATCAATGAGTGCTGACTTGATGTCATTTTCAATCTTTCTTTTCTTGACTGGAACTGAAAACATTTTTGTTTGGTTTGGTAGGGTTTATTTTTGCTTTCCCTCCTTGCAGTGTTTCCCCACCTCACATTCCCTTCCTCTGCTAAGTAAGCACTCAAAGCCAAGGACAGTAGCTGAGCCCTGTCCCCCAAGGGAGAGCCCGTCCTGCTCCACCACTCCTGGCCTCACCATCCAGGAGCTGTGAGCTGGCAGTGGGGACACCAAAATCCACCCCCTTGGCTGGGCAGCACCTCAGAAGCAGGATGTTCTAGGCATTAAGAGGCACCTCCCCCTTGCAAATCACTCTGTGTAGGACTTTTTCTCTATGTCTTAGCAGAGGTACTTCACTTAAACAGCTCTGGCTAAAAAAAAAGTGAAGTCACTACCATGATTTTAGTGCTAGGAGAGGGATGGCTGAGCAGCTTCCTCTGCAGGCAGGTGAACCAGCATAACTCATGCCCACACTTCTAGAAATATTCCTCTCCCTAAAGCCAGAAGGCATCATCCATTTTTTCTGCTGGAAAAGGTTCCCGGCTTGTGGCACACCCCAAACCAAGCCCAGGTATTAACTGTGAGTGCTAGCAGGTCAGGGCTGGCAGTGTGCCAGTCCACATCAGTAACAAAACAATAGGGAACACCAGGGAAAAACACCTGAGCCCAAACTGCCTCCTTGGACAACGAGATGACCATGGTGCTTTGACCTCCCTCAGCTTACAAAAACAAGCTGCTGGCTCTGGCTTCATGCTGACTGCTGCTGATAAAAGTGTAATCAGGGAGAAAGTGAAAAATCGGTAAGAGAAAGAGGTAAACCTGTGTGATGTCTGCGAACCAGCCAACATCTTACTGCATCAGTTTTGCCACCTGCTGATCAGCTGTGATAGTTGGGCAGGAAGGCTGCATTCGGTTGTGTTCACAGGGCTCTTCAAGACATGTAGGGAGAGGACTGTAAATTGAAATGGCTGGGAGGGGCGAATGTGTTTTGGGAGAACACCTCACTTCAGTAATGTTGCGGCTCTGCAGTCAAACATTCAGATGTCAGGGAAGGAGGTTAAGGTGGCTTCTGTCATCTTAACACTGCCTTCTCCTGAATGCACAGCATAAGGCTGTCAACCTAACCTTGCTTGGTGGAAGTCGAGTAACTCCACTGAAGTTTTAAAAAGTCTGAAATTAGGTTGCATTATACTAGCAAAGAAACAGTACATTACACTACTGAGAAAAGAGGCTGACATCAATGGATCTATGCTGATTGACACCAGATGAATAACTAACTGCCTTTTACAGCAGTCACAGGCTGGTTTTCCAGATAGTATGATATCACTTCAGGTGAGTGTTTCTGCAAACATTAGCTGTTGCCATGCTTCTACAACCCATTTGTCTCCTTGAATGCTCACACTGGTTTTGCTCTGTCAGAGCAGTCTATGCTATCCTTATCAAGTTAGATGGTTTATCTTCTCACCGTGGCTTGTATTCTAATCACCTGGGCACCTACCATCCAGTCTGAATTTGCTTTTGAAACAGCAGGGTAGCCTTATGGAGGTACAATTGAGGGGGATATGGAAATTTCATTACTGTGAAGCTCATTTACTGCGTACTTGGGTGGTCTATATACTTTAGTAAATTTTCACTGTTTATGCTGCATCTGTGAATAATCTCCTGAGTGTAGTTCTGTTCCAAATAAGTTTCCATCCCATCCTCAGCACCAGCATGCTAGAGAGCCTTCCAGTCATGCATTAAGCAGTATGACCAGTTTCTATCCAGTGAGCCTCTTCCGACATTTTCTTCTCAGGGGGACAAATTTAGGTACACAATCCCTTTTGTTCCATTGGTTTTATTTTTGAAGTCTGTCTCAGTGTCTGCTCTTGGAGTGTAGAGTAGAGAAGGCAAGATGAGGAAGTGTCCCTAGTTCTACACCTAAAAGATATCTCCAGTCTATAATGGACTTTTTTTTTTTTTTTNNNCTGCTTCTGCAAAGCCCCTGAGAAACTTTTGGGCTGTTTCAGACCTGACACTGTCATTCAGTGTCTCTCACTCCAGTGGGAAGTTGTTGTTCATATAGCTCCAGGTGAATATGCAGGATATCTGGAGAAGTGAAATTAATACAGGCTAAGGAATGCAATAATGGGGCTCTCCTCAAGAGCTCCGCAGAAGAATTGGGGACTTCTGGCCCAAGGGGTCAGGCTCACAAAAACTTGGTCATTCCACAGGAAGAGAAAATGGAGTGGAGATGATCTGCATCTCTATCTCCACTCCTTGTTCCTTCACTCCAAAGGTGTAGGAACCCTTTGCAGGAATAAAGTGGGCTCAGTAAAACTGAGGTGTGCTCACACTGAGGTCTTCCCTTATCAACAGCCTCGTCAAATTGCCCTGACAAGTCTCAAAAGTTCTGCTAGAATTTGTGCATTGTGGAAGTTTATTTGGGACTGAGCTAGTCACCCATGGCTCCTTTAAAAGCCAGCAGAGAGGAAAAGTTATTCCAGGTGGTAATTCATCCCCTTGAAAAAAGTGCAGGAAAATTGACTTCTGGAGGAACCAGTGTCGCTCTACAGAGCTGTGGGACACAAGCTGTGGCTTGGAGATGCAAGGCTGAATCTCAGCTGTGGCCCCTTTTGTGGGACCTACAACCTGGAGAGCAGGTCCCAGGGTTCTACCTCGCACGAGGTTTAAGAAAAAAATTCTTTAGAGAGGAAAGAGGTGCATTCTCCTCCTGGAAGGAGCTGTGGAGAGGATGAATTAGTGTATCCCCATCCAAAAAAGCTGAGGAATGTTTGAGGATGGGGAGGGACTGTTGTGGTGAGTAGTTGAATCCATCTATCCCACTGCACAGTCAAATGATGGATGTGTCCTTCTCCAGACACCAGTGATGTCTCCCCACAGGATATCCAGCTGTTCCTTTAACATGAGGAGAGGAGAGGGGGAAAAAGGGGGGAAATGGGAAGTGAGGAAAATTAGTTTGAGCCATTACAATTGAACCCAGACAGTATTTGGATGTGACTGCAATTAAAATGGAAGGTCTTTTAGATGTAGGAAAGAAATCCTGGCTCTTAGAGTCCGTGGAGAATGCAGTATTCAGTAACCACAGAGGCAGGCATACATTATAAATACATCTGTAACTACTGAGATAGGTGTGAAAATGTAATTAACTGGAAACCTACTGAGTTTAAATGGACTTTTAGTTGTTTCAGGTTTTTTTTTCCTTCTCCTTTAGCCCTCCCTCCTCCCATTCTAAAGTTAAGTTTAGACTTGTGGGTCCTCTAACTCCCACTGGCACAGTGTAATTTAGCAAAGGTTGTTCCAGCCGAATTTGAAATTAATAATTTCAAATAGGCAAATCAATGATATTTAAAAGCTCCCTCCTGTGTGTTTGTACAATCTGCACAGGTATAAAAGCTAATCACATCTTGCTGGGGAAGAACATTTGTTATCGGTTTTAAGTAGAGCTTGGCAGTTTGGCGGGATCAAACACCATGTTTCTTTCCAAAGCGTGTGTGTGCCTCTGTAATTTAATATTTCTCATTAACTTAGTGCTGGGAAAAGGTGTCAGTGTCGACAGGGAGAGGCCAGACATCCCCATGAGGGACCATCTATTTTATGTGACCATGAGATCTGCAAATAGAAGGAAAGGGGCATAGAAGGAATCATGCAGGATCAGAAACAGGAGGTTAAAAAATAAAGTTTCTGAGGATATTGCTTTTTTGCACAATGAAGGGCTAGGTTTGGCTCACCTAGAAGACATACAGGAGGATGCCAAAACACAGACTTCCTTCAAATATCCCTGGAAATGTCATATTAGTTCAGCTCCAGCACTACTTGTTGTCCTTTGTCGTGATCATAGCACTTTCAAATATCATACACCTCATGAAAAAATATCAGAAAAAAATTGCAGACTCTACATTTTTCATAACTGCATTTCTTTCTAACACCAGTAATTTACTTTTACTGCCCACCTGGAAATAAGATATTGTAAAACCACTCCCCACATTTTCTCTGTTTAGTATAATTTTGAATGCTATTACTATCTGCAAATCAGAGAATCAGAGAATCAGAGAATCATAAAATGGTTTGGGTTGGAATGGACCTTAAAGATCATCTAGTTATGAGTACTACCCCCTTTCTAAGTCCTCAAAGACCTTCAGCTGCAATAATTTCTTGCAGCAAGGAGTTCCATAGGTCAACTCTAGAGAAGGCAAAATATATGCTATTTCTATGCCAACTCCAATGTATAATTTATTTTCTGGATTAGTATTTTGCCTGTGCTTCTACATGAAAAGATCCTATTCAGCCCAGTGCTGTCTCATACGGAGAAGAAAAGCCAGCTGGCTGTGCTGAAATACTCTTTCAAAAAGTTCCAAGAAGGAGGAAGAGTCTCACATTTGTATTCTCCTTGCAACATCTCTTAATAATTTAATTCCCATCAGAAGTGCCTGTGTTGTAGGGGGGAAAGATTTATAGAGAGATTTCACTCCAGGTTGGGTTTTTGTCTTTCTGTGTTTTCTTGGCATTTATCACGCATGTTTTAATTTGGATCTGAGTCTTGCTACCATCTGGTCATTATTGCAAAGAAATATTCATTTTCTCTGAGTGACATGGGCTTCATTCATCATGGAACTAGCTGATTGCCCCTCAATTTTTTTTTTTCCTATTACTTGGAATGAAGTCTGAAGATACTTAGCACCAGACACAGCAGTAGTCAATAAAGTTTGCAAAGTTAGTGGCAGCTGGTAACTGGGCATAGGAAAAATTAGGAGACACTTTTTAGGCTCTGATTCTTCCACTCGTTTCCATACGTCATGCATGGGAAGTGCAGCATTAGAGGCCAAGGCAGCATTGCAAAGGACGGGAAGTGAACTGATGACTCCATTCCCCTTCTACTATTGAACTGTGAAGTTCTGTCACCATCAGAGTGAAACTTGGAGGTTTTTGCTGTCACCTAAACACAGGGAAGACAAAAAGCAAACAATTTACCCCAGAGGAATGTTGCAACAGCTACGCTCTGTTTCTCTCACAAAAGGAAAATACTTCCAAGAGTGACAGCCTCAGAAGCAGTGCGAGTTCTTCATGAAAAGGTCTCAAAAGCCGTAACTCAGGCTTTGAAGGGAAATTAGATATGATCACTTTTAGGCTCCTACCATGCAAGAGCCTTCCCTGGATACCTGTCACTGCAGACAATGGGCACAGGAAGTGGAGAGCAAACAGAGGGGCTTTTAACTAGTTTTAGGGTTATTCGCCTTGTGTAGTGACCCACAACTGCATCTGCAAATAAATTGCTTGTGACTATTCTTTCCCTTCCCTGGTACTTCCCACATCCTGTGGTGTAGATCCCTGGACTAATCTTTCCTTGGTTCCTTTTGTTGGCAAACGCTCCTGTGCAGCAGTTACTGCACAGAGGGAGGCTGCATGTGTGATGGGGAGGGGTGTGCCTCGGTCTCTGCAGGCTGTGAAAGCCAGGTGTCCATCAGGGGGTTGGACCAGACAGTCTGAAGGACTGACATCCTTCAGCATCATCATTTATGTACCTCTCCAAATGGGGTAGAGCTAAAAAAAGGCTGGCCAGGGGCAGATGGCAACTTGGGATCAGTCAGGAGCAGAGACAGATGGCAACGTGCGACCAGTTGGAAGACAAGTTATTGCATGAGATTAGCTGGAAATGGATGGGAATTGTAAAATGGGACTGGTTGGGAGTGTAATTCTGTACAGTCATTTGCAAAGAGCCGAAAATTAGACCACCATCCTAGCTCCCCTGGCAGTCTTGGACCTACTTATGTTTCCAAACAGCGCAGAACCGCACAGATCTGCAGACAGCAAAGTGATCTCCCAGGGATAAGATCTGGCCAACATGATCTCACTACGACCTCTGGATTTGGTCCTAGAGATTAGCTTCTCTTTTGGAAAGAACAGGACCACTGGTAGCAAGCATTGCAGTTTAGTGTTCATCAACAGTTGTCACCGTGCCCAAGGAAATATGTTTAACAGTTTTTGGACACACAGCACATTCTGTTGCACCATGTCGAGGGTGGTTTCAAATGGAGCAGCCAACAACTGGAGAAGGTGATAGAACAGCTTGCTTCAATTTGGACCATCTGTGACAGTGAGATTTTGGGGTTATGAATACTCAGCCTTCCTCCAACCTAGTAAGGCAGAGAGAGAGAGAGAAAGAAAGTGGGAACATCTGTGAATTTGCTGGAGGGTAAAACCAAGCTCCATATTGGGTAAAGAATCATCAAAACACTGGAATGACCGGGAAAAAAAAATTGTTCTCAATCAAAATTAATTTTTACTCTTCCTAATAGGTGGCTTGTTTGGAGGCTTTGCTCCTGCTCAAAGTGATTTGAAGTTGGTCAGGTCCCATTATTCCTAGTGAAATCTGTCATGATCTATTCTAACACAGGCAGGAGGCTAAGCAGAGTATTTATTTATTTATTTGACAGCAAAGAAGAAGAGCAACAGAATCATCCAGCAGTAAGGGTAGATGGGTAGGAAAGAACAGGGGTGAGAGAGGCAATAAAAATAGAAGGCAGTCCAGATGTTTACTGCACACTAAAATACTGCCTTTCCCCTCTACTGATAGCACCGAATGTTATTTTGTTTCTTTGGAATTCGTTTTCTGAAAGTGTCTGCATGAGGAACATCTGCTCCCTCAAATTCAGACCTACAATTTGAATAAATTATCAATATCTGGCAGAGCCCGTTATTAATGGCTGGAGTTTTATAAGATTCTCCAGTATAATAATAGCAAAACTAGCGGCTGGTATTCCTCCCAGAGGGACTCTTATTTGTCCCATTTTATTCTGTTCTGTTTTCTTTTCTTTTCTCTTTTACTCTCTGAATCTGAGCGACATCAGTTGATTTTTACCATAGCACTTGGCTCAAAAAAAAAAACAAAAAAAAAAGGGAAGAAAAGGAGAAAAGCCATTAGTATCCTATAAATCAAAAAGAAAAATGACATCCTCAGATATAAAAGACTCCCTTGAGTGTTTTGTTATTATTACCTGTACAAGGTTGCACATGTGGTTTCAGAAACATCTTCTTCCATCAGGAATCATCAGGTAGTAAGATTTCTCACTTCCATGCAAGAGATGAGTTTTATTAACTTCCTCTTCAGCATATACCCTGGTAATTAATGATGCAGAGCACCTTTGAGGTACCCTAATGTAGGCCGTTTATCAAAAAGTGCAACTGCATAGAAAAAGGACTATGCTCCTTCAATATGATAAATCCAAGCACGTGCTTGGGTGTTCTACATCTCTCTTTTAAGTACAGCCACTCCTTATAATTGCAGGGTTTGACTTTCATTGCAAGTTCTGAAAAATCGCCTTCTGGCAGAGAGGTCCTCCCATGCACGTGGGGATGGTCACGCACCAGGAAAAAACTCATCACTTCCCACAGCCAGCAGAGCACTAAACCCATGGGGAGACCGTGCAGCCTAATTTTTGGTGCCACTCTGTGGAGCCTGTGGCAAAAGTAATTTGTCTGTGGGGATGAAGGAGAATCCAGCAGGGTACCTGCATGGAATTTCTGCCCTCTGCTGTCCCCTAAAACTAGCTTCCACTGCTTTGCTCTGTTTGTTCCCCAGGGTTTAGCACTGGGAGATGCCTGTTATGAACCTTAGTGCAGGGTCAGAACCCGTGCCACTGAAGTCATCATTGCATGTCTGAGCTCTTGGCAGGATTGAACCAATTCTCCCAAACTGTTTGCAGAGAGGATGGAGATATTTGGCCCATAGGTATGCCCATTATAAAAATGGGCACAAAAGCAGACTTCAAGGTGCTTTAGATTAAGTCCTAACGCAGAAGTCATCATATAAGAAAAATAAAAATATAGAAGAAAATAATAAAATCATGTCAGCAAATACATGGAGCCTCCCGAGAAGTCCATGGGTTGCCCTTTGTCACTGTGATTTGCTTAAAAAGGCTGGTGTCAACCCAAACACAAGGAAAGGCAGATTTCACAGGAATCTTCCTCATGTGTGGGTTCTGAAAACAGACCTGAATCAATCAGCACCCTGTTTCCAACAGCTCCCACAGACAGCAGAGAATGTCTCTGAATGGATGTGCAGGTCCTGCAGGTGTGGATAAACTGATGAGACTGGAAATCCATCCCCAAGTACCCAGAGGGCCAGGGAGCCATCAGGACACAGGCACAGTCCTGGAGAGGGGAGCCACTGGAACAGGCTCTGCACAGGATCCCTCTCTACTCTGGTAGGCAGAGCTTTGGGGTGTCTCTTGGGATACCACACGCCAATATTTCCATGTAAAATGCTCCTTTAGGCAAACAGTGGTGGTCCCAATACCCACCCCTGAGGAATGCCACCCATCCCTGCTCTTCAACTGGACACTGAAAAGACTCAACTCTTTTAGTGCAACCATTTGGCCAATTCCTAACTCACTGAGTGGTCCATCCACCAAACCCATGGCTCTGCAGTCTAGACAATGAGGTTCTGTGGGTCATTGTCAAATGCTTTGCACAAATCAAGGTGGATGATGTCAGTCACTCTTCCCTTATCCACCAGGGCTCTCATCCAGCTGTAGAAGGTCACGAAATACGTCAGACACAATTTACCCTTAGTGAAGCCACTGCGGCTGTCACCTATCACCTCATTATTTTCCATAGCATAGTTTCCAGGAGTATCTGCTCCATGATCTTTCTGTACACAGAGATGAGCCTTCCTTTTTTTTCCCTTTTAAAATGGGGGATATTTACCTTTTTCCAGTCGCTGGGAATTTTACCAGGCTGCCACAACTTCTCAAAAATGATGCACAATGTCTTAGCTACTTTACCCACTGGTTGTCTCAGAACCCACAGATTCCATGGACTTGTGCACCACCAGGTTCCTTTGATGGTCTCAAACTTGCACTTATCCATGCACAAGCTCCTAAGACACCCCTGTCCTTAGGACAAGTCAGCTGTTTTTCACCCAAAATTGGTCCCTGGGAGCAGAGTCAGTCCTGAACACATGAGCTGCTGTGCTGCCTCAGTGAAAAGCTCCATCTCATGCAGGGATAGTGAAGATGAATTAGTTAATTATGTAAAGTGCTTTGGAGATGAAAAGTGACATCTGAGTGCCAAGTATTACTATTAATAACAAAACATATACCACCTACCAGGTATTATTTCTTCTTTTCCCCCTAAAAAATATAGTTTTGAAGTTTGGATTACACCAGCAAAAGAAAGCATAAGGAAAGCATAAGATTTTCAGCAAAGTATTTCAATCTAAGCAATCCAAAATTCAGAGGAGCCCATTTTCTTAGGTTCTGCCTGTATTACCACCCCTGTACCATGATGTCCCAGTGCCAATATGAAATCCTAACAGATCACAAGTCTTGCACAAAAATCTGCCCTTCCTTATTCTGCTGTTTTGTGCAGACATCTGAAGCACTTTGTTCAAGTTCAAGGGAAAGATCTCTGTAAGATTCACAATACGCTCAATTCCTCCTCAGCAAATCTCTTACATACCTAGTTAAATTAAAGCACAGGTTTTAGGCTTGAGAAAGCCGGGTGCCAGATTCTTGGTGGAGCCACAGTTTTACTGAGAGCCAGAGAGAATGGGAAGGAGAGGGAGGGGAGAAATTTTCTCTGAAAATTCAACCTCACTTGAAATTCCAGATTGTGGCATATGAAATGTGAAAAAAAGACTGCAAAATAGGAAATTTTGCATGTACCAAGCAGGGTATAAACTGCATTTCAGACTTGTGTTGGTATTTAAACCTGTTTGGTATGTTCTTGCTGGGTCACTTAAAAAGTGGACCTCGGTGACAAACACAGCCGGTCATTATTGATTTTGGTCTGTTACAATATTTCCAAATAAAGACTCCAAAAGTGCTTTGTGAGACAGAGTTAAGTTACAAACTCTGCTGTAGCAATGTGTCTTATTAAAAAGGATTCATCTGTGGCAACTCAAGGCCAATATTAATTAAACAACTCCAAACACTGCAGTGCGTTTCTGCAGGGGGGAAGGAGTTTTCTTTTCATGGACCATACAGCCAGCCAAATGTAAGATATTTTGAGAATGAAGCAATTTGTTGAATACACATCTTTGTCCTCTTCTCTCCCCCTCCTTTTCATCTCTCTCCTTGCACAAAATTTGAAGGCATTCATGTAAAATGGCTCTTAGGAATTTCACACACAGTTTTATTTATGGTAAATTTATTATAATAAGGATGTTCTCTGTCATTGTCTGAGAGATTTATTTATTGTATCACACTTTTGAAACTGCTGATATTGATTGTTTCAAGAGTTTGCCTTAAAGGAAGAGGGGGAGAAAAACAACAACAAAAAAAGCCTCACGAATGAAAAGAAATGGCCATGTTGCTATCAATTATTTCATAATGAGATATGAGGAGAGAATTTTAAACATTATCTCTAGCAATACAGTTGAACAAACAATATATTTACTGGAAATTATACTCTGATGATGAATGGCTTGTTTTAAAATACAGGCTCCTCTAATGGGGGCCTTTCAGAGAAGCAGTGACACACAGTCCAACTCACAATTATTATTGCATTTTAATCGAAACTGAATTCCGTATTTCTGCCAGAGAGTGAGAAGAGTGAATCCCATTTGCAAATATCTCTGTCCTGATGATCCCCAAACAATAACAAATTCTATGCTGTCCAAAAATATTCTAGTGATAACTCCATTTGCCAGTAATTCGTCCTTCTCCTCCTGCTACAATCCCCCCTTTAGCTTTCCTTCTCAGTGTCCGGGTACATTTTCAACTGCAAAAATTCAAAAAAAAAAAAAAAAAGCTTTTCTCACCACCACCAAATGAGTGCACCCTTCCCCCGCCACCACCTCATCTTATGTAGAATAGGGAATTGAATATTACTCACTGCAGTTTCTAGCTATGACAGACAGTAATTTACCATTTTATTGCGATTCAGTGCTTTGGACAGAGGCACACATTGCCTGTCATGCTGTGTTCATCACCGACTGTAGAGACAAGCATTGCTTGTCAAATAGTAGAGCCCTTATAATGAGGACACCTAGGTGTAACATAAAAGATTCACAGGCAAAAGGACTTCTTATGGAGGGCTTAAAGCCTCTAAAGCAGTATGAGCTAGTTAGATAATACACAAACTTTAGAAGTGCTACAGACAGATATTTCCCCCTTACATCTATTAGGCATACCAAAAACGTTATCAACAGAACAATATGTAAACCTTTGTGCAAAGTAGGCAGAGCAATTTATTTGCATTATCTCACCACCCCATAGAAGGGAAGAAAGAGAAGGGGTGTGTGTGTGAGTGTGGGACATGCAAACAGAACCGCACAACCTTACCAGGTGTGTGCAAGGGGGAGCAAAAACCTTCTACCTTTCACTGAAGCTGTTGGATGGTCACTAATGAGATTTCCAATGATTTTCATTTGTCTTCATTTCCACCAAGGTTGACTCTGCGTGGCATTTTTTTCATAAAGCTCGAGGTAAGGTGGGCCAGCAGGTTACAGCACGCGCGTCATGCCGTAAGCAGCTGTCAGGGGGCAGAACACTGACACTCCAGATTGGATTAATCCTCCATCAAACCTAATTGAAAATAATGGACTGGATCCTCAGCTGGGGTAAATGGACACAAACCCAGTGTTTTTCAGTGAGGTTGTCCTCTTTTATGTCTGTCATGGAGCTGCACGACCCGTGTGTGGCTCTCTGCCTGTCATTGCCCATGTGGCTCCCAAGGCTGGAGCTGGTCTCCTGAAGTTGCATCCCTTTGGCATGTCAGCACCTTCTTGGTCAGGTAGGAAAAGGTCTTCACAAAACTTGATGGTGCTGAGGCACTGGAACAGGTTGTCCAGAGAAGCTGTGGCTGCCCCATCCCTGGAAGTGTTCAAGGACGGGTTGGATGGGGCTCGAAGAAATCTGGGATAGTGGAAGATGTCCCTGACCATGGCAGGTAGGCTGGAACTAGATGATTTTTACAATCCGTTCCTACCCAAAGCATTCTCTGATTCTATGAATGTTTGCAGAGCATGCAGGCGATACCTTGTCTCCTCTGCCAGGTGTGGTTCAGGCTCAGGGTTTGCTCAGGGTTGCAGGAAGTTTTGTCAATAGGGCAGAGCACAGACCACACAGGGGGCCTGACAGCTGAGTGTAAAGTCAGAGCTATGCTTGTCTTCGGACTCTTGGCCCTGGTGAGTGCTCTAAACCACTCCTGAAGAGCAGCAAGCTCTACACAGACCAGGACCCTCAGTGGGTACAGTCACCTCTTGCTTTTTCTCCTTCCCTCCCACCCCAGTCTAAGTGGGCTAGGTTAGCTTGAGATTGTGAAGCATTCTTTGAGTGTACACTTCCAAGGGTGAGCAGAGCCATGTCTGCATAAGTGGTCTTGTGTGAAGACCATACACTTGTCTGTGTGGGAGAAGACAGGGTGAGAGGTTCATGAGCCATCTTTTCCAGACAGGTTTTCCCCAGGCTGCCCCACAACTGAAAACCATGTTAATAAACCCATGTCAGATTTCCTGTAGCCAAAGGGACAATGCCTTTCCTCAGCAGTCCTTCCCCTGGATACCCCGTGGGAGATGGGGGTTTTATCCCCTCTCCTCCAGGTGCTCTCCCCTTCCTTTCCTGGGACAGGGAGATGGAAGGAGCAAAGCTGGATGCAAATGCTGCTGGATGGAAGTTGCACCATGTGCTTTTACATTTTCTTATTTGCACAGTAATGTGAGCACATAAGTTCATCAGTGCATTATTATATGCACATTTTCAGTCTTAGAGGTTGTGTTACAGAAATCTGCCTCCACACACAGTTCAGCATCTCATTTTCAGGCAAGGTTATGTTTTCCTTTAAGGGTAGTTAGAAACACAACCAATTTTAGGTAGTAATACTAATTTAGGAAAGTGCATGTTCTAATAAAGGTAGTTTAAATGTATTTAGAGGCTGAGGAGTACTTGAACTTTAATATTGCCAGTTTCAGATAACATTTGAATATTAGTGAAGCTAAACTGATTGATTGAATTACTTTAGGGAAGGGTGAGACACAAATGCAACATTTTAGTTAGTCTTATTACATTTTAATTTAGCTTAAGGGAAATTGTAACTGCTTGAAGATTGGATATTAGAATGCCCAGGTAAATTTTTGCAAGATTTTGCTTTATCACTACGTGCATATGTCACATGCTGACATTCATTTTCTAATGCTCTTTCCCATCTTTTGTCCCACTTCTCCTAAAAAAGAAAACAATATGTGAAATTGAAAAATGGTGCTCACTGAGGGGTTTAAAGACATTTGAAATTTGGAATATATTTTAAAGGTCAATTTCAGCAGTAATTATGTTATAATGGTGAAGCTTTTAGAGAATGCGAAACGCAAGATTAATATGTTGCCAGATAAAAAGTGGCAGAAGACTCTATCTTGTGAGTGTGTGTGTGTGAGTACGTGTGTGCACGTCGCACGTGTTGAGGCTTACAGGCCCCACCAACACACCAGAGCAGCTTTCCCCACCACAAGGAGCACCACCACACTTTGTACAGAGAGGAATTAGAGATTTAATTCGATAAAATGAGATATTCTGATTTACAGCGTGTATGTATGTAAATCTCAGGTGGGTGCTTTAACTGCATGATTATCTCTACAGCTTGGTATTTTGTCAGGTGCTCTATTGGCTCATTGTGTGCTCCTTGTTGCCTCGTAACCTAATGTGCCTTAGTGTACTCGATCAAAAAAAGAAACCTCTGAGTCATGACAATGCCAAACATCACATGAGTTTTCAGCTCTACTAGAGTGAGTTGTGTAAGAAGTTTCAGATCCTCTGATGGAAATTACTGCATAAAACATGGTGAAGGCGTAGTCAATGTAGCCAACAAACTTATTTGCTACAAATCCCTCTCTACTGGATGCAATCCTGCCACGCCAGGAACGGCATTATCCTGAAAACTCAGCCCTGGCTTTTCACTGGTACGGATGGGCACTTTTATCCCAATAAAGTTTTTCAGTCCTTTGGCTTCTTTTTGGAAATCCGAGCCTGACAGCACATTTCTGAGACGAGCTACAGGGGTGGATCAAAGCCTTAACACAGAAGGGAGTGTTCATGCTGTCTAGCTGTAGCTATGTGAAGAAAATCCTGTGAAATTTGGAGGCCCCTGTGTACCTACTCATTATATAGGAGCCGGATTCCTATTCCTTTTATTTTTAGCATTTACAAGTCAGGAGAAGAGGTCTGAGCTGGTTTTCTTTTAGGACCAGTAAAGAAAAATTGGCAGACAATGAATGTGTACCCAACCAGTTCTAGGTGGAAATCCAGGTTTTTGCTGCTCTCCCCTCGCTGCATAGGGAGGCTAAGTGACAAGCTCAGGGTAGGCATCTAACACTTAGGCACTTAATCCTTATATGAACCTCAATTGCATGCTATTCACTCCATTTGCATTTAAATTAGGTGCCTAAAGACCCCAGGAAGATGGTAAGCTCCCATCTCTCCAGTGACAGAGTGAATACGAAGGCAGAGCCCCCACAGCAAGGGCTGTGATTGCTGTGGAAACTGCGAGGCACCTGGGCACTGCAGAAAGGCAAAGTAAAACAATAAACCACAACATGATGTATAATGAGAGAACTAGTCATTTCCCAAAGCACATCGTAAATAGTATATTTACAACATTAATTAAATGTCTGCAACTAAAATTATTTATAATAGAGATGTGAGAACTCAATAGACTATTAGTGAAGTCAACTTGTTTTCATTCCAGAAGGACTGGACAAAGACTTATTACACTGTATATGAAAGTCTTAAAGAGTTGCTGGCTTAGAAAAGTTTCTTTCCAAGATGTCTTCATAAAAATAATGAATGTGTTATAGAGCATAGCTTATGAGAGAAAGCCTAGTTTGTCTTGACTCCTCTCTGACATATTTCCCATATAAACAAGGAGAAAAAAAATATGTACTTGTATCCTAATGAAATAATAGCATACAGTGTTAAAGAGAGCCCCAGAAAACCTACACACTGATGTCTTTTGTCTTTGAGTTTCTCCACAGTGTGCAAAGCAAGGACCAGCTGAAGGCCAACAGGTTGCTGTCTTAGGGTCAAGAATGCCTACATCCCTACCTGTGAACAAAACAGGAGGTTGACATCCACCCTGCCCTATAGTTTCCCACACTGATTGACCATTAGCACATCCCTGGACAGTTTTGGCCTGTGTCCCAGCTGACCACGGCTACCTATGTGAAGGCACACATCATTCCAAGGACCATTCCCAAAAGCCGTGTGAATTAATTTCTGCCAGGTTTGTTTCCTTCCACCCTGCTCTGCCCTCCACTGTGTTTCCACAGGCTCTGCATGCTCATGGGTGCTGATACATCCTCGTGCCACACTTCAGGGCTTTAGTACATCCCCTCATTTCCAGGCTTTGCAAACACTGCTCTGTTATTTGGGGTTTCTTTCCTGCAACTCTGAGCAGAACCCACACAAATTAACAGACCTGTTTACTGTGAACGTGGTCAGAATACATCAACTGGCCATAGTGCTAGAGAATAGTCCCTGGACCTGTTTTATTTAGACATGAAGACATGTCTCTGCTGCTTTTAGAAGGGAAGGGGCAGTTTCCAGCAGCAGAAAATCCATATCTTTGATAGATGATAAGATTTTCTTTTCCTTTTCCAACTGTGGTCTTGAGCTTGAAGGCTCAAGAGCCAGTTACTGAGAGCTGGTCAGGTCTTTCCCTTTTCATACACCAGCATTTACTCACTGGACCAGCCAATAAATGACAGGGGAAAGAAAGAGGAAGTGTAAGGCCTGTTATTATCACCTTTTGTTTTCATGATTTGGATACCCTTTTATGAGGCTATGAACACCTACCAGCCAGCTAAAATTAAAAATATAGTGGGTAACCACCAAACTCCATTGTTATTACATTTAATTTTGACTTTCCTTTCCTCTTCTCCTCCCTCCTTTCTGTGTTTTCATCGAGGTGACCGTACCCACTTCTTGTTTCTTCCCTGTTTTCAAAGTCATGCACTACGAAGATTTTTTTTCACTCAGTACACTGAAAGGTAAATAAATCAGGAGAAATCGAGTCCCTCCATCCTCCTCAAGGAAGGAGTTTGCCCCCTGCAACTTCTGCTGGTCCTCTTCATTGCTATTGTCTGCTTAATAAACATCATAGCAAGGCAGTGTCTCTTTGTCATCTCCCTTTAGACTCCAAGGCTGTTATGCATTAAAGGTCTGGAGCCACAGGGTGTGCCAAAAGCTGGGTCATATGTTTTGCTATGATGTTTCCACTATTTCAGCTCTGTCTAGAAAGGGCAAATGGTCAATCATCTTCCTGAGAGTTAATGGAGCATTTCTGCAGCAAGAGGAAAAAGTGAAAAAGTTTAAAAAGAGTGGCTTATTATCTCAGTCAGCCAAAATTCACCTGGCCTGTCACCTGCCTAGAAGTCTTCATTTTCTTTTCTTTATTCTTCCAGATTTTTCTTCCTTTGCTTTCTTTCACTTTTTAAGCTTTCCTTTAATTCTGTTGCTTCAGTTTCAGACACACACCCCTGTTCAGTTCTCCAATTATAATATTTTGAACTTTAACATTAAAACCAGGATACCTGTCTAACATCTTTCCTGTGTGTTTCTAAGCTCTTTGCAGACAGTAATTAACTGAATCTGACAACAATTCTGAAAGTTTAGGTGATTGGAGGCACAGAGTGCCTGAGTGTTCAGAAGCTTAATTAGTAGCAGAGCGAGGAAGGGAGCCCAAGAGTCCTGACTCCTCATGCCTTGATTTGACCATCTGATGTTGTCTCATACAAAACATAGGAAAATATGGATCAGATTATCTCTCCCCCCAATCCTCTTCATCTTATTCTAACTACTTGTCCATATTTAATCAGCTTTATCAATGCCAGATACCCCACCAATCTGCTCTGTCATACTCTGATTACTCTGTAATACTCTTTCTTCTGGTCCTAACCTTTCCCTTGAGATATCCCCCCTCACCTGCTGTAGCACCAGAGTGGTTATTAATGACATTGAAGGATCACCTCCAGCTACCTCAACCAGTGAGTCCAGCCAAAAACTTAATACTTTTCCTTTCTCCGTCAACAGGGACACAGAACCATATAATCATGGAATCACAGAATAATTTGGGTGGAACGGGACATTTAAAAATCATCTAGTCCAACACCCCTGCAATGATCAGGGACATCTTCAGCTAGATCTGGTTGTTCAGAGCCTAGTCCGACCTGACCTTGAATGTTTCCTGGGAGATGGCCTGCTGAGCGTCACAGGACTTTTTTTACTTGTGGTGAGGTTTACAAGAACATCTGGGCTGATTTTTCCCCCAACATGTGCCCAAAGTTTACTCCTTTCCTTAACCACTGCTAAGCACACTCCTTTATCATTCATCCTGACAAGTTTAAATTTGTCTCTGACTTCAGGTAGGGACAATATGTTAAGACAAGTAATATATACATTCCTTCCCCATCTATCCCACTCCTGACATGTTGCCTTCTAGACTGAGCTCTTGTACTCCCTTTTGTGTGCTTGGGAAGGACAGGGAGCCACACGGAGGGAAGGGGAGATGGTGCTGCCATGATGGGAAGAGCACAACTCTGTGGGCTCAAGGTATTCTTCACGTCTCCACAAAGACACATTTCAAATTACCTTGCCCACAGCTGCAAAGGGAGCTGAGGCAGAGTTTGTGACTGTTTCCCTGCTTCTGTTTCTCGAGGTGTCTCATTACTGGTGGGGCCAACCTCCAGCTGCTCCGTTCAGGAATTTGGGTGCAGCTGGGGGCAGCCAACCCTCGCACGTTCCGAGTACACCTGTCTCAGTCTCTGCACTGTTTCTAGTGTTCATCATCCTGCCCCATGCTGCCATCTCCCTGACTAATTAATAAGTGAGTCATCTTCTCCTGTGGCCTCAAAATGCATTCAAGCTGTCAGTGGGACATTTATTTATTTATTTTGTTGTGGTTAAAGGCCTACTCTCCTAAACAAGGAAAGGATAAATAAAATCAACTCAGACAAGGTTATTTCACATTCCTAATTTCCAACACTTTTTTTTTTTTTTGCTGAAGTCCCACGATGCTTGTTCTTGTTTTTCCCCTTTCCCTCTCCCACCTGCTAACAAAAAAACAAAATACATTTTCGAATCAAGATAAAGCCATCAAAGAACTAACTAAACATGATTAGAAAGGACCTCTCCTTAATGGGAAAAAAATCATGATTTAGACCTGGCTGCTTTCCAAATATCCCTGTGCAATCAACCAAAGAAACACATTTTAGAAAACAGAATAGTAAAAGTAACTTTGAAGAATCAGTTGCCATGGAAACAGATCTGTAAATACTTAACCGCAAACATTAAGTGACACAGTGATATTCCAGAGCTCAGGATGCTTTAAAAGGATGGCAAATTTCACCCAGCTCTTTAAATAATCAACTCGGCTGTGCTTTGATTTTTCTTCTTTTTTTCCTTCTCCTTTCTTTTTTTCACACTATTCAGTGCAATCGCATCCCTGTTCTCAGGCGTGTGTGATAATGGAAATGCCAGAACTATTTTATAAAAGAGAGTCCTGATCTTTTATAACGTGGAAGCAGAGAGGGAGGATGCAGCACCAAATACAGAGTCAGAGCAACCTGTGGAGTCTGAAAATATAGCTCAAATTCATTCTGTTTCCCTATAACTGCAGGGTCAGAAGAAAGAGTGATTGATTGTGGCTTTTCACTGCAAGAAAAACTGCAAACGACCAGCAATTTCTTGTCATCTGCCAGGGAAGAATCAGATGCAAGGAAATAAAAGGGTTATGGGCAATTTTAATTTAAACAAGTGGGCACATTTTTGTTGTGCCCTAGCCTTAAATCTTGGTTCAGAGTTAACTCACTCCAAGTTTCCCCAGTACATTTCAAGACCCAACTCCTGTTGAATTCAGTGGAGTAAGAGCTCCCTGATCCCTTGGGGAGCCAGAGCCCCTCTTCTTTCTTGTCATGGAGCATCCATGCCTCACATACTTATATGGTCCAGTCAAGCAGGTGACTTCATCTGAAACCTCAGGTGTTTGAGGGGCAAAACCTCTCTCCCCTGCTGAGATCAGAAGAGCCAACAGCATTGGTGTTTCCTCCTGGGAGAACAGCGAGGGGCAGCTGCTGACAGACCTTTCCCTGGCTGCAGGCACTGATTATGGAAGACTTTTGCAAGCCTGCTTTCCCAAGATTTTGAATGATTGAATTTTCAGACGTACTTCAAAAGGTCTGCATGTTCTCCCCAGCCTCAGGGGAGGTGAGATGGGTCATCAGTACCACAGTGTGAAGGAAATCTATAGGGATGACCATGACCCAGTACATGATAATAAGGTGAACTGTGGTTATACACCTAGTCCCATCAGATTCCTCTTAATGGCTTTGCTCATCTCATTTGAAGTTTTGGCAATATAGGTTTTGCTGCAGTTTTAAATCCTAACATAGGCAGGTTAATTTAACTTGTAGAAATCTTTTGGGCAAGGTGATTCCTCTTTGGCTCCTGACAGATTGTGCTCAGAGCCTCCCTATACTGCTAAAACAGCATATGGCTTTTCCAGAGGAAGGGACTAGGAGAGAGGAGAGGATATTTTCCCACTACAACTCTGCTGTTGGCAAGCATTCGGATTTGAACCAGAGATCCTCACTGCTGAGCAACAGCCTGTGAGTATCTGCAAACACGGGTTTAGCTGTTGCTTTAGGAGGACCTTTAATAACCTGCTTGTTTTCATCGTTCTGGTTGGGTTTGAGGTTTTCTCTTCCCCGTGGGCTGGCTGTGTTATCCTACTGAAAGCTGAGCGGTATTATCCTTTAAGCTGATTTTTCTGCCCAGCTTAGGAAAAGAAGGGACAGGCAGAGGAAGGAAAAAACACAGAGGCCAAGGATGCAAGAAAAAAACAGGAGAGGACAGAGAAAAGCAGTTTGAAAGGAGCCCTGATCTCCAGAGTGATCACCTTTTCCTTACACATTTTATTTGCTGGAAGTCTGTACGACTGTAAGAAATTCGTCTACTCCCTATCTAGTCTAGGGGNATTTTTTTTTTTTAAAGGTGTCTTTATCTCATATAGCTGAAAAGTTCCCACCTGGATGTCTCCTCTGCACAGCTTGCATATCTCTGTATCTCACATACATGCCATCTGTCTGGGAACCTCTGAGAGAAACCTGTGTGATCTTTGTGGAAGGAAAGTGAGGAAAAGCACATTTTCCTTTGCCTTTCTCCACTCCCTCCTGCTCCCTCCTCTGGATGCATGCTTCAAGGAGATGTGTGCGTGTCAGGCAGAGCTCAGCCCAGGGCAGGGAGAGGAGAGGTGGCTCTCATTTGCAAAATCTGCAGTGTTTTCATCCTTGGCATGGTGGTGATGGGGTGGGGGAGAGGAAGGGGGTATGGCATGTCACTTCACTTTATCACTGCCTGGGCTCTCGCCTTGTCATTCGGCACTTGCCATGAATCTAAAGAGAGTTTGGCCTTAATAACTTCACACAAGTACTGCATTGCCAGTGACTTTAGAGACGGGTGACAGCAAGCAAGGAATTATAATGAATTGCTGCAAATGCTTTCTTCACACAAATTACAGTTATTTTCCTCTGAGCCTGCAAGCCTTCCAACATCAGGATTTTGGTTCAGAAGATAGAGTAGGGTGTTTTTTGTGTCTAGGATGACAAATACACATTTTACCACCGCACTTGGACCCCTTCACCCCTTTCTTTCCCTACTGCCTCCCTGGGGTTTTTTTGCTGATGGTTTGTTTCACTTTTTTTTTCCTCTCATGCAGTCAGAAAACTGATTTTCCCACTGAAAGCAGCACAGTGCTCACAAGTCACCCTGTACTTTAACAGAGAGTGGAAAGAAGTATGGCCCTTGTGGTGACTGCAACAGTTTAACTTGGGGCTAACACCTTTCCTTGCTACCACAGTTATCTAGATTGGCCTGTGAAGGTCCCCTTCTCCACTGAGAGCCGTGTCACCCTGGCTGTTTGCCCATCCTGATAGGTGTGCCCTGCTGAAGATGCTCTCAAACAACACTCCTGCCTTCATTAAGGCAGCTGGTTTGATCTCAGTAAGGTGGGCTGCTGTTCCTGCAAGCTTTGCTCTGCTGTTCAACACCCGAAGTGCAGACTTCTTTTAGACTGGTGTTAATGGACAGTAAATGGCCAGAACATGGCTCATAACCATTTTTCATTTCTCCATCGGTCTCCATCCTTTCCTTTAACAGATATTTTTAGCAGTAGTGAAGTGATGCTGTCCTTGGCATTTCTAAGAAGAAATCTCCTTGGTGCCAACACTTAGCCAAACCCTCCATCTTTAATGCTCGTCCTGGAGACATTTTTGCTAGGGTTCAAACCATAGCTAACCCTGGGCTGAGGACAGAAAATTGTCTTCTTCAGTCACCCTCTGTGCTGAACGGATGACTGGAGGTGGCACTGTCTTCTCTGTGCATGAGTTCAGCTGATTTCAGTGGTGGTCTGCAGAGAGCAGAGGATACATGCCACACAGAATCAAGAACAGCCTCCCTTAAGGTGTGAAAAGAGAACTGTCAGGCCGTCACTTTGTGTAGCTCTGCAAAGGTCACTTCTGTTCTGCAACAGCATCTTCCAAAATCACTGGAGTAAATGGGGAGGTTTATTCTCCCTGCCCTGCTTTTTGTTACAGACTGGGAACACAAGCTAGTTTCTCCACACAAGTCAGAAGTGTAACTCTAAATGCACTTTAACATCATCAACTTTAGGTATTTAAAAAACTGTCTAAAGAGTTTTGATTGAGACCACAGGTCAGCTGAACTCTGTACAGTTCAGGCAGCTTTTCACTCTTTCTCAGCATAATCATCCATACAACGAGGCCTTGCTTCAGCTGTTCAGTTCCTAGATTGGTTTTAAAACACATTATTTGTGCTATTGCCCGTGTTACTTGTTTAGTTAGCAGCTGTCATATGTCAGGATCAACTGAGCGATGATAATGCGTGGCACAAATATTTCAATTATACATGGAGCTATTCTTAAGCACTTAAAAAAAAAGGGATGTCTGTCATCCAAGCCCATGTTATCCTGGAGGTGCACACCTGCTGCTGCTGCATCTCAGGTGCATTCAGGACTGGTATTTGATCTTTTGTTTTCCTTGGAAATGGGTTAGATTTTGTGAGGGGCGTTGTGGGAGCAGAGGAAGTCCAGTTATAAAGTGCTCTGAGAAACAGGGTACTGAAGAGCAATATTATTAAAGAGTGAGCTATTTCAGTGAAGGCTCTGGGAGCAACATGCTTGCTTTCTCCCTAATCCAGTGTGTCTGAGTCGCCTCTGACTTGGCTCCTGGCAGGGAGAGTCTGTTGCTGCCGGCTCTGCGGTGTCAATGCAGTTAAAGGGACACTGCCAACATGCTCTACCTCCTCAGCAACAAAATGTGAATTACAAGTAGTTTCAGGTGCTATGTTTGCCCTTGAGTATCCTTTGCTGATTTCTGTTGTCTCACAAACATGTTTTGAAATGCCTTTCCTTCCCTTGCTGCAAAGTGAAAGCCCAATGACGGGCTGTCAGTCGCCGAGGGAGTGCTGAGGAGTCCATCCCTGGTGGAAGGGTGATAGTTTCACTTTGTCGGTCTCCCTGTAAGAAAAAGTGTGTGATGATGGTACCCTGCATCATGCACCTTGTCAATAAACTTACCAATTAAGTTTCAAGGCTAGGAAGACGTCCCCAGGTAGCGCCAGCACCTGCTTTTATGGAGCTTTTCCACACATCCACTGCTGGCCTTTGTCAGAGATAGGACATGTGGCCTGGATCCACAGGCTCTCCCTGTGCAGCCATTTGCAGGTTATAAAGTATGGCATGTTTATTTCTTTACAGTTATGTCAAAAACTGAGACGGGTCCTTTAGTGCTTGGATCACAATTTTATTGGGCAGGGTTAGCAGTTAAGAAAATCTATATTTAACTTGGAGGTGACTAAATATTACTGGTGCCATCTCGCAGGTGTCTGATATTGCAGTCACTTTTGTCAGTGGCTCTAAAATCAGGAAAGAACCTGGAACAGCCTTGTACTAGTGTAATCATACTGGATGGAAGTGTGGCCACATGGTCTGAAGTTATCCACTACCAAAGCTTATGAGTTGCCATCCACCTTTTAGGCTCCTTGTGGCTTCCTCTGCCTGCATGGGTGGCAGATCTAAGGACACTTATTTGATGAGTTACGTTAGGTCAACTGAAAGAGGACAATTAATTATGTGTAGCACAAAAATCTCTAATATAGGAGCTGCGCATTAAACACTGGGGTGTTAATATGTCCAGATGAGGTGTGAGCACACAGTCAAATTACATCAGTGAAACAGCTAGCTCTGCTACAGTCTTCAAGTTTTAACATTAGTTTTATGTAGAAGAATAGAAAATAGATTTTCTGCAACTGGGCATTAATCCCAGATTCTATCTGAACCCTAGGCTGAGTCTGAAACTTTTTGAAACACAGTTCAAGCATCAAAAACATCAAAGACATTTGAAGTAGCAGTATCTAAGATCAGCACTTTATTTCATGTGCCCGAAGCTTTTGTGATCCTTTAGCTGGTGCCATGTACCTGCATAACGTTTAACCACGGCCTTACTTAAAATAGTTAAACCAAACACCAATATTCCTTCAAGAGGGCAACAGATTCCACCTTGTTTTAAAACTTCCTGAGTGAACTAAGCAAAAGTAGAAATGTCCTGACAGCCTTCTGCCTTTCTCTAACAAAACGAACCCAAATAGGAAAGCTGACTTAAGCAATTACAGTTTTGTCAACATTTGGTTTTGTTCTGGATTGGAATGAAAAGGCGGAATATCAAAACCTGTCTTGGCACCAGGAGTTCTGGAAACACTGAAACTTTTTTAGTCTGACATCTTTGATTGAAGAAAAACATTTAGACTTTCCTCAAATTGAAATTCAATTTCCAAGCGGCCAGACCTGAGCTGTCGTGGTGCCTCAGGCAAATGCTGTGGATGGGGGGCACCGTGGGATTTGTAGCCTGGCAGGGGAGCCCAGCCCTGTGAAGGATGGGGATGTAAGACAGCTAAACTATTGCTCTCTCACAAGAAATGGCTTTCAGCACTATTATTTGAATTGTGGGAAGATTCCACTTTCATCAGAAGTCCTTAAATTACCTTTTTTCAAACAACAGATAATTATCCCCATTTAAAGGAGAAAATGATCTGTGGGTTTAGCAGAGAAAAGGGGACATTTGACCTAAAACACATTCTTGAAAGGTAGAATTGAGTGTTCTGTGCATAATTTTGAAGGGGAAGGAAAACAAAAAACAAAGAAAACCAAAACAAAAAACACATCTCTGTCCTCTCCCCCCACCAAAACACACAAATGGTTTATTTGATGTGATGTTTGTGATGTCAGTGAGTTTGACCAGTGTTCTTCATTAAGAATCTACTAGTCTACTGGATTTTGAGACATTTATGGCAGGGATCATGACTTATTTTCTGTTGCATAATTTATGATTATTACTAATTAAATGCAATAATAATAATGAATGCAGTCCTCAGGCTTGAGCAAACTCAGTGACTTTAGCAATTCAGGTTGCTTTTTTTAGTAGGATTTTCTCAAAAACAAAAACAAAACAAAACAAAACAAAACAAAAAAAACCACACACACCAAAAAAAAAAAGAAATTATGAATATTCTTTACAAAGTGAGAGGCTTCAGAGCTGTAGATGTACATCATGCACAATTACATGTCCTGAATGCATTAGTTCAGGAGAGGGGAAGGAGTTGTGTGTCATGTCTATGAGGTTCCTGATCCTAGCAAAAGAGCAGTAGTTGCAAGTGGATTACAGCAGCTCTCTCATTTCTTTGTAGAGAAACATTCTCTATGTCTCTTCTAATTCCTTCTCTATGTCTTTTTCATTTGCTGTTTCCAATAAGTGGAAGTGGTGAAAAAATCTGCCATGGTGACTTTGAGCTGTGCATTCTCCTCTTCCACCCTCTCCCTCTTGGGTCAGCCAAGATTACAACCCCACACAGCCAGGCTGGTGGTGATGGTGGTGCTAGTGGTGATAGGAAATTGTGTGAGAAGGAAGAAAGATGGTGAAATATTTAATTTGGTGAACTCTACCTCATTCCTCTAGTACCCTGGAGAAGGAGAGGGAAGGGGGGAAAAAAGACTGTATAAAGCGGTTTTAAGGAAATGGGAAGAGAAATGGCAAAGAGCTGGCTGGAATGGAAAACATTTTTAGGAACACAGATGTGTGGAAATGTGGATTTGTGAGAGAAACTGAGAGATGTACTGGGTGTTTTGAGAGAGACAGATGCATGAGATCAGCTTTCTGTCCATCTTCTTCTCCCACTGTTCTGCTGAGGTCCCACCATCAGTGAGGAATGGAGAAAGATGAGCCTGCTGTGGAGAGGGCAGAGCAGGGATGCTCAGTCCTTGGTGGGAATCAGGCAGAGGAAATGCTTGGTCAGCTTAGCTTTGAACGAGGAAGAGAGAAGCCAAGAGGCAGAGAGAGGAGGAGAAACAAACTTGGATGCTTTGTTAATTTAAAAGTTCAGTAGCACAGCAGACCCTGTACTTGATGTCACCAATATGAATTTCAGGCCTTTTCTTCTCAGAGAGCATCAGAGAAGAAAGCAAGAAAGGCAGAGGTGACCTTCAGCCTTTCCCTCCCTAAAGAGCAGAGGGAAAGGACTGTCAGATGCAAAGAGGTCAGAGGAGCTCTGGCTGTTACCACCCACCACTGGGAGAAAGGCTCATCCCTGCTTGTGTTTTGAACAACACAAAGAGATCTTGATGGAAAGAAAACTTACTACATATCTTGCTGTAATGGATTTTAAATGCCTTTATTTGCCAGCATGTGCAGTATCTTCCTGCTGGTATCAAGACATCACCAGCTAAAGATAAAGGAATCTTTCAACTGGCGGTGCATGGGGTCAGGAAACAATTTTCCTGCTCTCTCTGTTTAGCTTTACATAATTGACCCTGTGAATTGTGGGGGTGAAATGGGGAGAACACCATCTTCCAAGGCAGCAAGTACTACCTGGCAGAAGACAAGGACCAACATTATAATGTTGTGTATAACTACACACTACAGTGTAGCAAATTCTGTTGTCTCTTTTAATATCCACATTATTTCACCTGAGGAGACATCCACCAAAACCCAAAATGTTTAATGCTAAAGTAGATAAGTCTACTGCTCTTTGCCATGGTTTATCTCATCCTTGGCTAGAATGAAATCTGAGCAGTGGTGTAAATCCAAATTCCGTTTCTTCAGAATGCTTGCTGACAAATCGGACAAGAAATTAACTCAAGAGAGTTTTATTTCTAGCCACCTTTATATGCCGAAGTGCTGTGAAACATACCTAGCTGTCTAGTTACTTGTCCCTCCCTCCCCACCCGTGTTTTCTAAAGATAGTTCAACTAGTTCAGTTTCTTACAGAATAGTTGGGGTTGGAAATGATCTCTGGAGTTCATCTAGGTCAGCACCGGGAGGGGTTGGAGGTATTTTTGATTTATGAGATAAACTGCCAGAACAAAGAGGAGCCAGCTACACTCTGCTGCTTTTATTTGTGGTTAGTAAAAAGCAGGTTTCCTTGTCATATATCCCACACTTCATTTAGAAAAGTAAAGCACTGGCTTTACCAAAAACTTTCTGCCTCCTGTTAAACGTGGGATCCTAAAAGTCAGTGGCAGACAGCAGTGGAATGATTGCTTCAGATACTGAAGTATCTGATTTTTCAAGCAAAGGGTAGAGGGCTCAGAGCAAAAGTTTAGATGTTGTATGCAGGAGCTCTTATCTGAATACTCAGTCTTCATTTTGGCTTTGGCTGAGATACAAGAAGATGCACATTTCAGCAGTTAGTAAAATCTGCTCCCAGAGACGATGAACCCAGCTTCCCAAAGCCTTTCCTACTTTTAGGAATGTAGCTAGGTCCTTCACTGGAGGCAGCTGTTACCACAACCATGTCTTCTGTACTTGTGTGATCTTTCCTAAACCTACCTGTGGGGCTCAAAAAGAGCCTGGACTCCCTTTGTCTTCCTTGGCAGTCTTATGTGTCCTCTGGACTTCCTCATGTAAAGCTTTTGTCTTTGACACCCTTGGGATCCTGAAAAGACCCTGAAACCAGCTCTATGCTTCCCCATCAGTGTCGTTTTCACTGGACATATGAATCCCCTAATTATGGTACAATCAACAAGAGGAAATGACACAAACCTTGGCATTTTACAATAAAAAGCTCCAAAATATTTTGTGATTTCACAATTGTGCCAACGTACAAAAGTGATGAAGAAGACCCCCAGAAAATCATAACACTGATCAGCTTAAAAACATTTTTTCTCTTAGTGGTTACATTTGTGTCTTCTTATCGCTTCTCATGTAGTTTTTAAGTCTTCAGGGCTCGGGACTTGGTTCATATTTTCAAGCCTTTGTTGTTCACAGCAATCCATGTCTGGAAAGGTATTTATTTTTTAACTGAAAAGCTGTGATTTGTACACATAACTGCAGAACTCTGAGAGGAGTCATGGATCAACACAAAATATTCTGACACTCAAAACAGTTGCTGGAGTTGGTAATGTGGATTCATTACCACTGTTCTAGTGGCTTCTTTAAAACTAGTAAGTATGGTTTTAAGGACGTTAGAAATTCAAGCAGAAAAAAAAAATTCTTGATAAAAGAAGCCAGAAGCAAATAGCTGGCCTGCTATGACAAAGATGGTTCTTAAACTGTGTAAGGATTTATGGGAAATTATTTTTCATGAGGTGTGTGCTAGTGATCTCTTTGATGCGTGCATCCCTGAGGAGGATATGTACATCTTCTAAAGTGTTCCTGGAGATATTCCCTGTGAATTCATGCAAAAATTCACAAAGTTTAGCATCAATTTTCTTTAGCTCTAAGCAACCTCTCAGATGTATTTTTCTTGCATTCTAAGTATAAAAGGCAGTGGCCACTCAGTGAACCTGGAAGGTGGGGTCTTGGATATATATTTTTTTTACCCTTTACAGCAAAAGAGAAGGGTTTCCTTGTGTAAAAGGGACCAAAAAGCTGAGGAAGATAAGACAAAACCTGAGCAACAAGCAGCAAAGATTCCTCTGAGAGGACCCAGTGGCTTAAGAAAGATCCCTTGAATGATCAATTCCCTTATGTTGTTCATTGATTTTCTCCTGGTTTTCCCTTATCTTTTCTTTCCTGTTGATATCTCTTTAATTGATTCCTGATTACAGATTACACCAGTTACAAACTGTTATTTGTCAAACAATGGAGCCAGGCTTCTCTCTGCAGCTCAGGAAAACTCATGAAGCTTTTGATAGTTTTAGGAGGTTCAAACTGAGCACACTGTAGAGAACATAAGATGATCTGGTGGTAATTGGCAAGAAGGAATCTGTATAGACTCTTCTTCAAGCAACTACCTTGTTTACACTCCCAGGCCTTTATACTGCTAGGAAATCCTGTATCCTGCAAGAATTACAATGCAGTAGAATCTGCAACTGAGTTCAAAATGTGCTTCTCGGACTCATTATCAACTTCAGCTCTGTTTGCAATGCTTAGCATATAAATTATTTAAATTAAACTAACTACATAAATTATTCAAGTTTCTTTCTCCCCCCCTTATCTTTAACAGACACTGCAGAAGTTCAGTGCTAGTGGTGTCACACTTCACTGCCAATCAGATAGGAGTGTTAAAGGCACCTCACAACATTGGCAGTGCCTAAATGACCATGAGACTCTCAGGAGGCAGCTACCAAAAGCTGAATGACAGCGACCCTGGAACAACCCACCACCAGTGACGGGCAGCATTCTGCTCACCAGAGTAAGCAAGGAGGGAGTTACAAATGGAATCACAGGAGGGGTGGTTGCTCTGGAATAGGTACTATCTAGTGCTGTTAAATTCTTTCTGCTTTGCCTTTGTGTGTGTCCAGGGCTTGTTGCTCCTGCTGCGGGGAACCAGAGGCTGTCAACAGCCACGCTGTGAGCAAACCTAGTGCAATGTTTAGGGCCTTCACCCTTATGAGACAGTATCTTGACCTGGATCCCTTATCCCCTGGTGAAGGTCTTACAGGCATCAAAGGAATGTGGTGTCAGTCTCTTCGGTCACCTCCTTGCCTGTCATCTGCTCTATCACCTTCATGGCCAAAGTCCACAGTGGCTGGAAGGCAGCTCTGGCTGGAAGGCATGTGCAAGCTGATGTTTCTTTAGGGCCTCAGCCAGGCCTCTCTTTAGGTGTTTCACATAGACAAGTACAGCTCCCAGCTCCAGGAGGGCAATAAACTATAGAGACTGCTTTAGAGGGAGGGCTGTCAAGGGCTGGTTTGTAGGCAGGCGTCAGAGAGCAGCAGCAGTAAACTGTAATTATAGTAGGAAACATGAACAGAGCCCTTAGTTTCAGTGGACTCTCTCTGAATTGCTTGTTATGCACAGGTCTTTTCTGTTTTGCTCTTTCTATTTTCTTAATTCCACGTTTCAAATATGATTTAAGAAGGCAGCCTCCACCACGTCCCCTGATTTTGCTCTGATTGATTTGTAAATCTGCGAGGACATGGTTGAGTTAGATTTCTGAGTATGTCCAGACATCACAGCTGTGAGGTTTGTGGGGGCCATATTTCAGCTGTAGGGAAAAAAATAAATTCTTTTGTTCATCACAGTCCCCATGGACCATCCATGTGATCGTTCAATACAGGCCTAAATAATAGAAGACAAAATCCAAGATATTGATGACTACCTGTTTAGTCTTGAGTTAGTGTAGCTATCAAGAACTGATATCAATCCAGCCTGGAGGGGAGTGAGACAGATAAACTTATAATAAATATATAAATCATTTCAAGGATGTAAGGATGGGCATGGCACGATCCCTGTTGAAGGGAGAGGGCAGTACAGATCATACAGGAGGGGGACATGATGCAAAGTGCTATCTGCTGAGACATGTGGTGAAGTATCAGAGCAGCATCCCCTTCTTTGCATGGCTTGAGCATCCCTACAGACCAGCAGAGCCACAGAGGAAGGGTATGGCCTCTTTACCACATCAGAGAATTTGAACCTGCTAGAAAGGCAGGCTCAAGGCTCAAATGATATGAGTGTGATGGAGAACACACTGCCAAGCTTGTGACTTGACAGTGACTCTCATCATACTCAGTGCTTGCCAATCACCCACGGCTCTCACAAGTATTTGTGCATATAACAGCCTATTTTTCTTTGATTTAAAAACAGTAAAAGATTATATCTTGATCACAAAGTCTGGGGAACTGATGTCAAACCTGAACCCTAGAGCCCAGAAAAGGAAAAAGAAAACAAAATTACCCAGAGAAATCACTGAAAAACAAAGCAGAACAAGAACCATTTTAATCCGTCCGCATGATTCAGGGCAAGCAAGGAGAACATACTCTCCTATCTCATTTTTCAGCAGTTTGTGGTTGCTGAAATACAAGCAGGTGACAGACACGTCATATTCATTAAAGATGGATGTGGCACGCTTCTTTCTTTTTAGGCCACCAAGAGATGACATTCTGTGTGTGGTGGTAACTAAGAGGATAAGATGGTGTTTCTATTGGTTTCGTGCTTGCCTGTATTGGAGTAGAAACACGTAATCACCCTGGAGATACTGTATTTACTTCTCTTTACTTATTTACTTTGTTTCTTTTATTTCACTTTAGGGGACTAGGCTGGAATTGACATTTCTTTCTCTTCAGCAGCAGCCTCCTCTCTCAATGCAGAGTCTCTGGGCACTGAGTTAAGCCAGACAGTGGAATGGACCTGCTGTAAATAGTGTTGATAAATTGGGTAGATAACACAGCGTGGCCTGGTTTACCCCAGTGCACATAGTAATAAAAAGGAGCTTCCGCCTCGGAAAGGTCATGGTATTGACAAGGGGAACGATTGCGGGAATGGCAGTTCTGAGATGCCTGTCGCTAAAGTCGCTTTTCCACTGATGCTGAAGGCCTTTTCCTCACTGCCCTCACCCCTGAGGGCATTTGATTTAGTGGTGCTGGGAAGTCTGTGAAGCTGAGGATCCCTGGTGCCAAAGAGAGCTGAGCTGCAAGGCTCCCCAAACCTCTCATGATCCAGCTAATCCCAAAATGACCAACTGTGCAGGGACTTTTCCAACTTGACCAAAACAGGGTAGACCCCACAGGGCTGGCCCAGGCGTCTTTAGATGCTTTGTCACCACATCCTGTGAAGCCACAAGGTCTTAATGAGAGAGAAATCAGTCACAAGTTCAGTGGTTTCATCTGATAATTACAAAAATGGTACTTTTTTTTATCCTGTGCTTACATTTCTCAGTTCATACACAGGAGAGAAGTATAACAGCCAACAGAGGACCCACCTAATGGACATCACCAAAACATAATTTTGGAGGCACTAGATCACTTGTGAGTCACAGAAACTGAGCAGAACTTGGGTCAGGTGTGCCTGGCACGATGGAGATCAGCCAAAGAAATAGCTCCAATGGATAATTAGGAGTCTCAGACCGCTCTGAGCAAACCTACACCCAAAATCTGATCCTCAAAAAAACTGCCTTCCCCTTCAAGCAGTCAAAGCAAATGTTGTGTGTTCAAAGGCACCAAATCAGAGATGATAGAACAGAGAGTGCAGCGGGGTTGACATGCATCCACAAATAACAGCAAATTGAATAATCTCTAAGGTCTTGCCTAGACTTGCAGTCCTCTTCATGTCACAGCACTTTTAAATAGCTTTCCAATTAACATACCCAATATCAGGACTGGAAATTCAGGTCTAATAAGGTCTCATTAAAAAGCAAGGCATACAGCCCACCAGCTGAATTCCACGGACCATGCCAATTGGCACTGGGATGTGATATGATTATATAATAGCAGCCATTCTGTGTCACATCAAAGGTCCTTGTCGTCCAACAACCTTCCCCGACACTGGCCAGGAAAGCATGCTTAAAAAACAAAATTTAGAGCAAAATGCTTGTTACAATGATTTTTGCCTCAGTTACTCTTCCAGCACTCCAGAGCTTATGGGATTCCTAAATCAAACTTGTACATAAAGCACTTTGTACATCAATGAGAAAGTATCCACAAAGTGAGGGCATTGCTGCATGGTGGGGAAAAACATTTGTTCTCCCCAAAGAAGCTAAACAAGTATGACAAAGTATTGATTCTATCATTTTATTTCAAGAGTGATGCCCGTGGTGTATTAGGAAAGGGAGTGTTTCCACAGCAGAGTGAGTTTCTTAGCTCTGTAATGTGTCTTGCTGCCCTAATGGTATTATAACAGATGTGGTTTTCTGAATGAGAGGAGCAATGGTTTTGGCCACTTTCTCTGTCTTTTGACTATTTACTTACTATGATATTGGCTTAATAGCAATTTCCAACAGCACTCATGGCCTACGCCCAGCTAAACGTTGAACTCCCGTGAGTTTTTTATAAATGAGAATGAGGTTTTGGGGACATTCCTATTTTGCATTAAGAATTGGCCCACAACGAGGACTAGAGTTTGATGTATCATCAATTTGTGTCACTTACTACCATTCCAAATTCAAAGTGACATGGATTTGGAAACCTCGCTAGATGCGGAACTGTGGCGAAAGGGCCAAGTTTGGCCAGAGTGGGAAACTGTAATGCCTTGAGAAGGTGACAGTAAACTGGCTCAGGGGAAGCTTAAGCAAGGCCCAAAGGATGCCCTGTGCAAAGGCGATCTAATGATTTAATACCCCTGTTCCTGGAGAGTGGAGTCACGACGCCCAGAATGGCAATCGTTGCTTTGGCCACACAGCACAGCCTTCCAGGGAGCCAAGATCAGCTCATTAGACTGTAAGATCTGTGCTCCTTGCAAGAAGCTGGTCCCCATCCAGTTTTGACAGTCTCAGCCAACCTGTGCCATCTGTCTGGGACAGCTCCCCAAACACACAGCAAAGCCCTTCTCAGAGCTCCAGCCACACAGAGGGGATATTTCAGAGGGCTGGAAACTGTGGTCACTGTCAAGTGCAGTAGCTTTTGGTCCCAGTGGCCACTTTGTCACAGATGTTGCTGAAGTCTGTTATAGTTTCCAGGCACTTCTGGAAGGCACAAAATAATTCAGTAATCACAAAATTAGAGCAGAAGTGGAAAACTAAAACTGGTAAGCACCCACCTAATGATTAATATTCTCCCTCTCCCCTACCTCTGACTGCAAACCTCCCCCTCTTTTGGGGGGAACTCCCTGGACCTGGGTTCCTGTGAAGTGAAATAAGTTTGGGTTAGTCTTGCAAGAGGCTCTGGGGTCTGAGTGATGATGGGAAGTGAGATAATAGGGCCCTCAGCAACTCACCCTCACCTCAGCCTCATCCATGGGCACATATGGGCTAATGCATTCAGCTCCTATTGCTAAGCAAGTTGGGGTTATAAACATGATTTTCGTAATTGGGTTTTAACATACATAGAAACCATCCAGCAGCGATGATAGCTTTGCACCAGAAGAGCCTTAAGACAGAGAACAGCTTCTCTGAAGTGTTAAGAATCCCAGCATATTTATCTTAATAAGTTTTATTACAGCCTGCCAGTTTAAACCTAATGACTAATTTATCGTATAAAATACCAGCAATATATTTTTTGGTTTTGCTAATTAATTATCTCAAACAAAGGTGATATTTATAAAACTGTCCAGAAATGGTATATGCATTAAAATTGCCTTGCAGCAGGAGATGAAATTATTGCTAATATGGGATCAAATTATTACTGTATTGACTTAGTTATTTTATTACCTCATAATGGATTTCTTCATTATTTTCCCCGGGATTGTAGCATTCATGATTGCATTAAAGTCTGTTAATCTATGCAAATATCATTAGGAGCTACTAATAACCATGGCAACTTTCTTCAATTTCAAGGAATGTGGTAAGTACTCCCAACGCATTGTTACGTTCTGTAAGTGTGATGGGATTAACTCAGCCCCCAAGTTCTTGGGACAGTGGGTGGTCAGCAGGTCCCTGTGAGCCTTTCTTCCTTTACAGACAGATGAAGTGGAAGGTGAGAATTTGTTGTTCTGCTTAAGAGGTGGCAAAATTTTCAGCTCCACCACTGTAACCCCGCCTGATGCCAACCAAGTCACCTTTTAGTTTGGAAAAGGGTCATGTCACCTAAATTTCCTCTGTATTTCCTGCTGTCTATCCTAAAAAACAATAGCCCACCCCTTGGCCCCATGTTTTAAAACTGCGCTGGGAATCAGATATATTCTAAAGGTCAGGTCATGGGGTGGTGGCTTTTCTACAGGCAGGACGAGGCAGAAGCAAATAAGGAAGGTGAATTTTCAACACTGGGCACAGCTTTCGAGTGTCTCCTGTGTGATCTAATGCCTTCACACTGATGTTTGAGAGGCGCTCAGTGAACCATTTTCGAGAGGACTGAGATTGCTGCAGAGCTGTGAGTGTGTGTGTCAGTGTTTATATCAACCACTTCAAAAAAATGCAGACAAATATTAAGCCTTGGATGTTTCCCTTTTCAACACCTCTGAAAACTGAAAGATGCATGCACGAGTAGAATGATAGGTAAGGGAAAATACACAGCTGCTGAATGGTATAACTATTTATCTCTATTACCTATTAGTCTAATTTCACGTTTCCCATGCTTAGATAATGAGGTTACAGACACCTTTGTAGAAACGCACACTAAATTAAATAGAGGAAAATCAGGTTAAATTGGATCACCGAGTGACAAGGATGGAATTTCATCTCCTTACCCATATCTGTCTGTCTGACTATCTGTCTCTCTAAATAATCTAGATCCATAGCTTATATGCAAGCAAGACACTCCCAACAGCAACTTTCCAGCAGTGATTTCCAACTGATCAGTGCTGCATTATTCCTGCAATATTAGGGCTTCCATTGGGCTCTCCTGTCATTTCTGAATGGCACCTGAAGCCTCCTCTTTGAATTGACCTTAGACTGAAATCAGTTTAAGTCCAATTATAAGAGCTACTGAACTCTGGGTGCCCTTGTTTTGCTCCATCAGCATGTGCACCACAACTGAGAGGAAGACAGGCTTTGAAAATGTTAAAGGCTTCAGTTTTTGACACAAAAACTGCATTCTGAACTATAAACAAGCAAAACGGACTTGAGATGTTGGTGAGCAATCCCACAGCCCCAGGGATTCACAGGAATCCTGTCTTCTCCCTTAAACAGTAACAAGAGTCTCACTCCCAAAAATCTAAAAAAAAAAAAA
>VWZT01015984.1:125911-150221 GCA_013397055.1 Pachycephala philippinensis
AATGGCAAATTCAGTACATCTTCAAGACCTGCATTCCCTAATCCCTTGTGCCTCACACAACTAAGACAGGTCCAGATCCCAGTCCCTGGTCAGAGCTGCCTCCATAACACTCTGCAAACCAGTTTTATGACCCCCATTCCTGCACCTCACCAGCCTCCCTGTAACCAGGCTGAGTCTGTCTTACTGACACTGAGGTATTTAGGCTCCTTGTATATATTGGACATGGATTTCCATTTGGTCTGATGTGCCTGAGATGGATGTGCTGGCTGCACGACTTCGATATTCTCCTCTGATTGTTAATGTTTCGGTTCCAACACAGAAGTACTGGTTATGCTATTTTATATATATATTTTTTTTCTTTTTTTAAGGCCATCTGACTTCATTTCCTAGATCAGATGTGACAAGCAGGGATTGCATCATGGTTTTACAGCCCCTCATTCGCTCACTCTCTGTGCTGCTGATGTTTAGTGGGGCTGGAGCAGAGGCAGCACCAAATACACCCAAGCCCCACAGCTCCTGCAGCTGTTTCCAAATGCATTTCCAGGCATCCAGTAAGGAGCTGTGTAGTGCATGTTAACTGGGTTTTGGGAAGGAGAGAAGATACAGTAAAGAAATAGGAAAGTGAACTGCAAGATACAGGACCGTCACAGCGGGCTGTTAGCAGGGAAGATACTGTTATCTTTAAACTTTCATGTCTCGCTGTCCTGTTATCATTACCACATGATGCAATCTTAAAACATATATCTACTCTAGCAAATTAAACCAGCCAAGGCCCATTTTCTGGCCCACAGGACAAGAGACATAGCACGGCTTTTATCCAGTTGTCTAAAATCTCTTCCACCCAGAACAGAGCGAGTGAAACAAAATTACCTCCTGGAAAGGATGCCTGGCTCATAACAATCTGCATGGCCCCAGCACAGTGCCTGGGTCTGTGCCTTCTTTTGGTTTAGCTGATAGATAGAGACACAAAGTCCAGGACTGAGCCTTTGTGCCCATTTCAAAATTTGGGAAAGGAGAAAAAGCACATTCAACTACCTTTCACATGGGTAAACTCCATTCCAACTCCTACCCCAGTATTTGTCTGTAAACTCAAGAAAACCCCAAACTTCATATGAGAGCTGTTCCAAGAGGATGAAATTGTCATGGAAAAAAAGGATTCGTGTTGTGCTTCAATTTTGATTATTAAAAGAAGACAGGAGCCTAATTCATATCCAGATAGAGATTTGAAATCCCTACCTATGGGTACCCTGGGCTTTATGTTTCTTCCTGTTACAAAGAACTGAGAGCAGAACGGGATTGCAGCCCAGAAATATGCATATCTAGTGAAGATCAGAGATGTTTGATCCTGAAAAATGTCTCTTTTATCAAAATCACCCTGTAAAAAAAGAAGCCAGAGTATGTGAACACCACGCTGTGTCTTGCTCCTGTGCAGGAGAGTGTTAGAAAAAGGGCAGATACCTGCAAATCTGTCAATGGGCAGAAAAGAATGAATGGTAGTGAGGGGCTGAGGTAAGAGTAAATTCAGAACAAGGGAAAATATTATTCTCGTAAAAGCAGTTCAGGCAGTGGACTGAACGTGTGTGAGGGAAAGAAAGAAGCTCTTGGCTGGACAAGACAGTAGATTTTCAGGTGGGGCTGGTCACCATGTCAACACAAATCCTGCCACTGTGGGGAGGGGAGGTGCTCAGGTGAGCAGCACCTGACCCTGCAAGCCCTGAACTCTGCCCGAGCCACTCCCAGCTGCTGGATCTTTGCATCCTGGTGAAGCTGTCCATTCCTGAAAAAAGTGCGGAATTTACTACAAGGAGTAAAAAATGGAGCCCCGGTGCCATTCATAGGATGTATGGCAGCATTCTGTAATACATCAGTCCTACTTATAACATAATAGCTGTATAACTCATACAGGGCTCTGGCTGATGTGAGGCATGGAGGTCTACATTCCACAGGGGAGGAATAAGCAACGCTGTTACACACCCTGTAGCTGGGTGAGATTACAACACAAGCAGCAAGCTTTCCAGGCCTTAAATGCTGGAGGGAAGGACAAGGCATGGGAACAGTTTGATCCCTGATTTTTATGAAAGTTAGAGCATTTTCACTGCAGAACTGCAGCAATTCTCTGCAAATCTCTCTGTGTATGTGTGTGTGGTCAGCAGTAATTTTTAGTTGCCTTAGCAGTGAAAGTAAGGAATGAATCGGGGGTGGGAATTAAATTTGCCTTCTTATTCTCTCAAGAGGTGATGCCATCAGTGTCAGTGAATGGAGTGGTGAAATGAGACACATTCTTAGATGGGGAAAATTGCTACAGCTCAGATGAAGTAAAGGGAGCTGTGCTCCTTTATACTAGCTGAGTACATTTTAGAGAACAAAAATACGAGGAAAACTTTGTTGTTACAGACCAGGTTTCTTTAAGGAATTAGAGAGCTCTGGACTTGGACTGAGCTCTTTTGCAGCCCTCAGTTCCCACAGTTAGGCATAGCAGGGTGACCAACTTCACAACTTCAGATCAGCCACAAAATATGTACAGTCTGAATCCAGTCCTTGATTTTTAATATTTTCTGTAAGACCTGAATTCATAGCTTTGGTCTCCCACTATGGCAGGTGATGAACATCACAAGAAGCTACAAGTAAACCTTTAAAATGCTTCAGCCTTTCAGCAAAAGCAACCTTTTTCTTAGAGACTCAGTATCAGACCTCAATAATTCATGCATTTTAAACCCAGTAGAAACTGGCGTGACAATCTAAGCTAGACTGCTACATGTAATAGGCCTTCAGACTTCTCTGAATTATTTCTCGTTTCAAGTCCAAGAGCTATTGTCAAAGTAAAATACATATTTTAGAAAAATACCCAATCCTATTTTAAAGTAGCTAGTGACAGGTTATCTTCTATAGTCCTTGGTAAAGGCTTCTAATAGTTAATTACTCTAAAAAAGGGCAACTTCTTTCCTCTTTACATGTCAGACTTTGTCTTCTAGGATTTGGCTTTTTCTACCTCCCCAGCTGCTAAAATAAAGGGCCCTGTATTCCCATATTTCTGTTCCACAGAAAGTGATTAAATAAATGCTTAATTTTCATTTTGTGGAGCTAACTGGCGCCTTTAGTCTCTCCAGATAAAACTGGATTATGACAGATATATGTAAAACTGAGTGTCTCAGGAAAGATGAACAAAGAATAGTCATTCACTGCTTCTCCCAGTGTAACAGCTGGGGGACATCGAAAAAATTATCAGCCAGCACACTTAAAATGGATCCAGGCAAATTCATTTTTAATGGGACCCAGTCAGGTGGTGTAACTCTTTTTCGCAGAACATAGAAAGAGTCCCAAAAAGTCATTAGATGTGTTCTCCTTGCCCCGTTTTCTTCCCTTGCCCCATACATCTGTTTCTGCCAGTCCCACATCAGTGTTGCACGTGCCTCCATTTATCCGTAGGTTTGGATGTGCTGTGGGTCACGTCCAGGCCTCAAACTGGGAAATGCTTTAATAACAGATAATGAAAAAAAAGGGCAAGTATCTTTAACGGGATTAGTTCTAGCATTTTCCAAGTGTTCAAAGTAGTACAAGTACCAATGGAGAGAGGCTCGTTTCCATGCTCAGAATTTCATGGCTCAGGTCCAGCCCCCAAGATCTGAGCGGAGCGTCAGCGGGAAGTTTGGGGTACTGAGTAGGAAGTGAGACTTGTGTACCTTCATGGACACAAGCTGCAGAGCCTGTCCATGAAGACAATGCTCATGAATTTTCTTCTGCAGCACGAGGCTGCCCCTGAGGGTCCCCACGGGCAGCCAGGATCTGTGCACAGGGAAGCAGGTGTGAATACACCTGCATTGCAGCTGGCCAGAGTAAGCATGCACAAGAGGAGAACAATTACTCTTATCACTCTCCATTCCCAGCCTGGATCATGGGGAGGGTGGATTATAGCAACAGAGGTTAAAAAATAGAATGCCTACACTGGAATTAAGCCATAAGGTCTGACTGGACAGGGAGAGGAAGAGGGGGGCATGGATAATTGCACCCATAGGGCAATTAGAGTTACAAGGAGCAGTGGAGCTACACTTCAGTCCCAAGAGTGTGATTAATTGGCACTAACAACCCCTCTGGAGTTGCCTTATTGCTATTATGAAGACAAGTCTTTATTTTTTATTTTATTACTTTTTATTTATAAATGAAATATTTAAGTGCATGACTTTGATCGCCAGGATCTGCTAGTTAGTGCCGGCTTCAGCCACAAGGTGCCAAGATTAAAGATTCATCAAAGGCAAAGGATTAACCCACCCTGCTGGAATTCCAAGTAGCTAGTCAGGAAGAGGATGCTGCATTAAAGTCCTGAGAAGTCCCTCTTTGCTTAGCTTGTTCTCTAGGGCTGTGGATTTGGAGTCTCCCCCTTCCCTCAGTCCCTGCTTAGCTCATATGCCCTTCTATACCTGTAAATTGCCTGGGAGGAAGAGGATGATGCCAACACTAAAAAATACAAATACTCTGCTAACATGGAGTATTCTGCTTTTAAAAAGAAGCAGTTGCAAAGGTGGCATCTCTAATGCCTAGGATTGGGACACAACCTCCTCTGTCTCAGTGCCTTATGGAGAAAGGGCTCTGATGAATCTGTGACTGGTGGTCTTTTCAAGAGCAGCCAGAAAGGAGACAGCAGAAACACCATCATCTCTCTTTAGGCAGAATCACCACACATCCACATTTTCCCCTACAGATTTTCTTTATTTCTGTGTCAAAAGAGAATCTGAGGCTGCTGTACATTTTCCTGAGATTTCTGGGTGCTTTTTTTGGGGGACATGGTCTGTGGCATGGTCACACCGATTGTGGATCAATGCTGAGGTGAACAGCAAAGCTCCACAGCTGTACAGCAGCCCATGAGAGAGGAATGGCCATCTGTTTAGCAGTCTAAATCTATTTTAAATCCTTCTTCCTTAGGACTGATGGTTTAGAGGACATACATTTACATGACAAGACTAATAAAACAGACTGGTAATTTTTTAGTTCTTCTTTTTATTCTCAGGCCTGTTAAAGTGGCATCACTATTAGAAGAGTGTGTCTTATGACTTTTGGATGTCCAAACCTTATCCAGGGTCTTAAGTTGCAAACCTGAAATTATTCTCCCTCCTTTAAATATCCAACTGATAGGTCCAAGCAAACACTAAATTGTTCCAACAACACTCCCCATCCAGAAGGGACCACTGGAAAGCTGAGTTGTGGAAGCATCCACTCCCTTGCAACAGGGCTGTGCAAACCAGTTAGTTCACTGTTCATTTAATGGGATCTGTCAACAGGTGAAACAAATGCAGCGGGAGAGAATCTGCCTTGGTCATGCGCGAGTTCATCCCAAGAATCTTGGTCTGTCTGACTAGTGCCTGCCTGTCCTCCTGCACTGCTGGGGCTCATTCCAGGAGAGGATAAATACATCTACTTCTTCTTTCTCACATGACAGTGCTTTTCTTTTCTTTTCTTTTCTTTTCTTTTCTTTTCTTTTCTTTTCTTTTCTTTTCTTTTCTTTTCTTTTCTTTTCTTTTCTTTTCTTTTCTTTTCTTTTCTTTTCTTTTCTTTTCTTTTCTTTTCTTTTCTTTTCTTTTCTTTTCTTTTCTTTTCTTTTCTTTTCTTTTCTTTTCTTTTCTTTTCTTTTCTTTTCTTTTCTTTTCTTTTCTTTTCTTTTCTTTTCTTTTCTTTTCTTTTCTTTTCTTTTCTTTTCTTTTCTTTTCTTTTCTTTTCTTTTCTTTTCTTTTCTTTTCTTNAGTAATTGGTAGGCTTTAGGAAGCCTTGAAATTTTTCTGGCATCTGGTTAGATAAGGTTTCCTTCTCTGTTGTGCTTCCCATCTCTAGCTACAGCTAGATGATGTAGCTGAGGAGCCCAGCAATCTGCCTTCCCTGCCAGATACCATCATTCAATTGGAAATACTATTGTTTTCTTTAGGCAGATGGTTAGATCCTTTGATCCCTTCACTAAACTCATTAGAAAACCTGGCCTCAGATCAAACCTTGAAAGGAAGAAAAATTCAGAGGGAAAAATAAACACCATGGTGATGAAGGTGGTGTGTAAGATGCTGGATAGAACAGAATAGAAGAACTCACTTTCTCTCTGCCTTTGAACCAGGGTGTTTTACTCTCTGAGGTCTGCAAGTGTTTCTAATACTAATCACATCACATTGGTCTTTGAACACATGCATACACACACACATATACACATTCATGTGAACGTCTGTGTGTGCTTGTGTGCATAGAAGTAACCTAAGGCATCTCCACTTGCTTCAGTCCGTGTCTGGGCTATAAGAGCCTGGTACGGGACTGGCTGCACTGGACCTTGTGCTCCTGTGGTACACCTTGTGCATGTTGATAAGGGCTCTGCTGTATTTCTCATTTTGAAAATAAAGGTAATTTTCAGTGATTTGGGCCATCAGAAGTAGGATGAATTGCAGCTAAGTGACAGCTGACATGGCCTCAGTGCTTATCAGCCTGAGTCCAATCCCTCTACACCTGGCAGTGCAGAGTGGGCACAAAGAGAGTGCCCAGCCACGAGTTGTCAGAATAGCTCAGTGCCCCTCCCTTGTGTGGAGAAAGATTTATTGTGGTGTGCAGAGAAAAGGTCCCAGGTGGGTATTTGAGAGAGGAGGATGGGAACAGGGGGAGGTCCAGCAGCACAATTCTGCTCTTCCTTTCATCTGTTGGAACAGAAATCCAAGGATCCCCTATAAAACAGGACCACTGTGAGGTGACAGTAGTGCCCAACAGCATAAAGGGACACAGCGAGGTCAAAGCAGGAGGTGTGGCCACACAGCCTACTCTGAACACAGCCCATTGGCACCTAGGGAAGTGGATTTGTATGAGTTTTGGATTGGAGCTACGAGAGTGGAGTGATCTCCACACTTTCTCTTTTCTGCTGAGGTAGGGAGAGAAATAGGAAGGAATTTCCTCAGATCCCCTAAGAGCAAACAAAACCACCCCTCTCAGAGGCTGCCTGTATGGCTCCCCATCTCCCAGGCTGAATTGAAAAGCACTGGACACCCACAGATCCCATCACTGGGGGCACAGGCACATCATTGATCCAAAATACCAGTATACTGGGTTTTTCTCTGTAGCACAGGACTGAAGTCAAATACTGTGACTGGACTTCTTTTTATTTTATTTTTTAATGGATTGTATAATTTTATGACTGTCAAGATGAACAAATAATTTGCGATGAATAATTTATCCAACAGATTTTGATTCTTTTGCAGCTTACTGAATATCCATGAGCAGACCTCGATTTCAGCTGGCTTATTTATTGTTTGAATTTATTTGACATGTTCCCCTTTCTTTTTTTTTCTTTTTTTCAAAAACACTATCAAGTAATCAGAGACAGCTCCTGAAAAAGTTTGATAGTCTGCAGTTGAAAGTAGCTGTAGCAGCCATGAATCACGGAGTGGACAGTCCAATGTGTAGAAATTTCACTTGAGAAATTCGGATTTAATTCTCAGACCTTTCACAGACTTCCAATGTGACCTTGAGAAAGAAAGTTGGGAACAATGCTGCCACTAAAAGGCTGTCCCTAAGTGACCAATCCAAGGGAGAGGGAGGAACACAAGAATGACCAGACTGGTGCAGTACATCTGTCTTGCCTGACATTCTATCTTTGACTATGGCCAAGAATATGTGGCTAAGACAAAAGGTAAAATCAGGGCAAGCAGGCAGTGATTCTTCCCTAAAGCATTTATCCCACCTCCCTCAGTTTATAGTTCAAAAGATCACTGAGACAAGGGTGATGTTTTTCTCTTTGGTAGCCCTCAATGTGTTTTGGTTTCACATTAGGGGCATGAACACGAGGCTGGGGAGGACAGAGATTGCAGGTGTAAACTGTGTCTTATTCTGTCACAGGCCACCTGGGTTACCTTGATCCAGTCAATCAAGATCAATCAAGATTAATTTACCCTCAACTAACATCATCTATTTAAAAGAAAGGTGTCACTGTGAGCTACCCTGCTAGCTAAAGATGGGGATGTGTTCACGTGCTGTGGTTAGGGGACCACCACAAACCCATGAGAGAGGCTGGTGACTCTCTGGGAGCACCAAGGTGCAGGCAGAGCTCCACTCATTACAATAGGGAAGATGCTCCCCTCCTCCAGAGATTTTGATTATCCTTGTGTCAGGGGTACACAGCACGTAAGTGGAACAAACAAGCAAGGCAAGATAACGAACTGAACAATACTGGGAGGGAACTGAATCCAGGATTACGTCTGGCTTTGCCCATGAGAGGCAGCGGTGTTTTGAAGGCACTGAAGCAAAAGGTAGATTTTAATTCAGGTTCTTTCCATACACAGACTCTCTGCTGAGATGAAGGAGGTACTTTAATCCCCTGGGAGCAGAGCTATCAAATTGGCTGGATGGCTCCCTCTGTCACAAACAGCATATTTTATGCAATGTACCCACACTCTGCTCAGTTATGGTAAATCAGCTTTTCCTTCTCTGATGTTGTGTGCGGTTTTGCATAGTTGGGTGGAGGGAAGGAGGGAGGAATGACCCAGGTGGACAGAGATGTGAAATGCTTTCGTGTCCAAGAGACAGAAAGAACTGCTTGTGAACAGGTGGGACTGAATAACGCTGGATGTTAGACATCTACACTGGCTGTTCAGGGTGGCCCTGAGAGCTCAGGACCAGGAGATCACCCTCTGTGCAGATAATGAGCCTGCAAGGATGGCCCAAGGTGTGTGAAGTGTACTCCACTCCCTGTGCACAAGACCTCACATGCCCAGGGACTCCTGGAGGATGTGAGGGCCAATGAGTTACCAGGCAGGCCCAAGCAAACTCTCTGCAGGCAGGCAGTCCACGGGAGCTGGAGTGTGCCATGCTTCCTGCTGCTCCAGATGGTGCCCTTTCAGAGTAATGTAGATGTAGCCACTGAGGTCCTGCCGAGAGACAGCCCTCTCCTGCTGGGCAGCTGTACATGAGATCGGCCGCGCTTTCCAAAGAGCTTCTGTGCTGCCCGGTCTGTCCTTGCTCCATTTTGGAGGACTTGCCATGAGCCCTCTCCCTGGCAGCAGGATCAGGGCAGCACAGGGTGCTCTTGAGGGAGAAAATGGCCCCACAGCCCTCAAAGTGTGAGGTCCTCTCATTTAGGGGTCTGTTTTCACTAGGTCCATCCTCCCTTCTGTGGAAGGAGGAGGGAAATAGCAGGTTTTATTCCTATCTTGGGACAGAAGGCCTGGGGGTTTCTTGAGGAGTAAATGCCAGGGTGGAAGTAGTGGCCGTTGCTCTTTCTGACCCTTCTCTGCTGACAGCGTGGGAGATTCTCTGCACCACAGCCACAGCTGAAGTTCTCCAGTCTGAGTCTTGTTTCCAGACTCACATCATGCTCAACTGAGATCACAGATGCCAAACTCACTGTGCTTTCTTCTGTCTTCCCTCACCTTTCTGGACTCCCATTTAGCTTTCTTTTAAGATCTCGACAGGTTAGAGTACTTCAGGTGTTCTCACCACTTCCCTCTATTCCCTTCTTCTCCCTGGACCATATCAGGTCTCCCTGCTTATCCATCTTCTTATGCCTTTCTGTCTCGAAGGAGCACAGCTCTGCTCAGTGACCCAATCATCCCTCCAGAACAAGAAGGCGCTTTTCTTCCAGGCTGATGTATTTGTTTTGGAGGTTGTCTTGATTCAGGTGAAAGTGTTTGCACCCTGAATCTATCAGCTACTCAGAGTTGCTCAAATTACTTTCAAAAAGTAATTTGTCGCTGATTCCCACATCCAAAAACTTATTGTCAATCTCGTGTTCTTGGTGACCGTCTCAGTAAAAGATAGTCACGTATCCAAAATTAGAACCCGGCTGTTGCAAGCTCTGGGGAAATAAACCTGAGGTGCAAATGAAAGAGAGGTGTTTAGTGACAAATATAGTTCAGTTTCCAGTGCTCTCTTTGATGGCTCGCTAGAAAGCAGTCTCCAAACTTTGTGGCCCTTCAGCAGCACTTTTAAGTGAGTTATACATTGCAAGTGACATCCTGTGGTTTTCTCCCCATTGCTCTCAGATTAAAGACATGGTCCCATTTGCCCATGAACAATGTCCAGGAGCCAGCAGATACCAGGGAACCAGACAGAGGGATGATCGTATGTCTATAGCAGGGCTCAAGGGCATTTTCTGCCAATTCAGTTAGAGCAAGGATCATCTTCCTTGAATTAGGTGTCCTAAAAGCCAGATATCTAACTTGGGTTAGTCATTCCAGGCTTTTCTTATAATAAAGTCAGAAGAATAGGTGTCTCCAGAGGTATTTTCATTGCAGCCAAAGGCAAATCTGTAAGAAATGCCAGATGCATTGCCCTCAAGAGGTGTTTATATATCCAAAATAAACATAAAGGAACCTTAGGATGACCAGCTTAGACATCCAAATTTTAGACATCCTCAGCCAGAGAAGATGGATCCCACACTCTATTGGGAAGCATAGTTGTCCAAACCAAAGCAGTTCAAGGCAAAATGTTGCTTTCAACATCTTTCCCAGTGCAAAGGATACCAAGTGGAAATTATGTCAATTTTTTTTCAGGAACTGAAATACATATATATATATATATATGTTTGAATTGGCTTTGGTTGTTGAAGGAAGCATAGAGTACTGCACTAGAAACGTGCCAGAAATGTGTGAAATGCAGGCAAAGCTGTAGGGAAGCAGAGAAGAAAGGGTTATCATAAAAAGGGCAAAATATGTAAAATGTTAATATCATAGCACAGCATTGTGGTGTTCACATGGTTAGGGAGATTAGTCTCACGAGCCTGAGCTAAGAAACAGTTCTTTCTTGTTCCTCAGATTTGTTCTTAGAAGAGAAGTTTAGCAAAGATACTCCACCTTGACCTCAATTCAGAAAAGTGAAAAAAAAATTGGAATTTCTAAAGATTACCTCAGTCCTAATTTTCCTGATTTTCTTTGAAAATTACCCGTGTTCACACATGGAAGCGGACAAACTGCCTTATAGGACATTTCTGGATAAAGACCTGAGGTGAGCACAGATAGATGATGTGTATTATGCTTTCTACTAGTGATACAAATTTTCAATTAAAGCAGGGTCTTTTTGACAGTATAAGATTAAGATGTTTTTCTCAAAATCACATTTGTTTTCTAGAGGAAGGGAAATGTCTCTCCAACAGCATTTAGGCACTTTGCCGGAAAAAAAAATTTCTCCATTAAAAGGCTGGATTTTGATTGAAAAAACATGAGTGAAAATGGCAAAAACATGTACACGGAGTCTGAGCTGAGGGAATTGCAGCAGCAAACTGCAGAGCTGAAGCAATGTAGACCCGAGGTCCCTCACTTACGCTTAGCTTGTCGTGCTGACGTGCTGGAGGTATTTAAATATATCACAGAGGCCAGTATGGAGGGGGGGAAATGCCTTCCCTTCTTCTTTCATCTTAAAACCCAATAGGTCATTACTGCTCATTCTGACATCAGTGCTGGGACGAGGCAGAATGAAAACCCTGTTCAAGGGCAGTGCCCAGCTCTCTCTCTGCCGCAGCTAAAATCCAGCTCTGTCTGTCCTCTCAGAAAGGATCTTCCTTGTCATGTAAAAATCACAGCTTTTTTAATCTGTCCATGGTGTTTACACTGCCACATCCAACCGTGGCAGGGATCAGTCATTGATAGTACTGATCTGCTTAACCTCTCTGACAATGCAGAGCAGGGACATGAGCCAGACCCAAAAATAAAGATGGTTCTCGCTGAAAGTGAAGCAGTTAAATTTGCAGGGAGAGAAGAATACGGGGTGAAAAGCAGAGCAGACCCGGCTGTTGGGGAATCATCCAGGTGGTCATAGGCTGTCTGTTCTTTTGCAGGTGATGAAGGTTTTTGGCCTTATCCAATGTACTGACCCAAACCTACTGTTTAATTTGGCCCAGATTCCTGCAGCCCTAATTCCAGGGCTGCCCATTTCTGCAGCCAGCCCATGCTCAACAGGCAAGCAAGGAGCCATAGAATTTGGGAGGGAACCAAAGCAGCTTTGAGGCTAAGCAGGAGATATGTGAGTCAACTTAAAGAGCAGTAGGAAACTGTACCACATACTGACCCCTTAAAAACACTCCCATAGCCAAAACTGCCCTTGGTTTTCTTCTTACTGATCAGAAAAAGTACTTTTCTCAGACAGGGCTGTTCTGTCAGCCTCACAAGAAAGTCACCCTTCCTCTGGGTTGTCCCTGACTGGCACACTGAAAGAAACATGCGATTTATGTTTCCATAGGTACATATATGTACCTTGCACAATATCATCTCCCCTGAAAAGGAAGAAGCTTAAGATTGGCCTTGTTCCAAATCATGTTGAACACGCCACCTGGAAGGAACAGAGACATCTGGAAAATCATTCCACAATCTCTGAGGAAATTACAGGAGAAATACCGGATGATTGGAAGAACAGCCCTTTGTGGGATTCTTACTTTATCAGCCAATTTCACTTAAATTTTTTTTCATAAGTAGCATATGTTCAGAACTTTAATAAGAAATCTTTGAGTTCTGGGGTTTTTTTTATTTGTTTATTTAATTTTCCTCATAAATGAAAAGAAGTTTTAGACATTTCAGAGGTGGCAGGGCAGAGGGTGAGGAAAACAAAATAAAAAAATAAAAGAAAGAGGAAAGAACAATCTGATAATTCACACTTTAGGGTGCAATAGTGGGGAGGTTCACTCCCTTGCCTGGAATGTGGTGCAGATTAAACGAGCCCTCAAGAAGCCTTCGCATGCCTGGATTGCCGCAGTTCCAGCTGCAGAAGGAAGAATCTTTGGTTAGTGCTTCCCAAAGCCCTCTAGCAGACAAGCAGGGTTGTTTAAAAAAACAGCAGAGTTATCTATGATAAGAATGAAGGTCTAGGTAAAGCTGAGATTCTGTGTGCCCATGCCAAGCATTGACTGCAGTGTGCTCTGGGTATGGGGGAATGAGGGGAAGGGAGCGCCTCCATATGAGCTGTCCTTCTCACCCATGTGCAGTGCCTCTGATGCAGAGCTGCTCTGTCCTCGTGTTTGCAATCCCCCTTTAGATATGTGGATTTTACTCAACAAAGAAACCAAACAAGAAAGAGAGATAGAGCACACATCCCACCAAAATTCACACAATACTCACCTACTTAAATCGCCTAAGTACTTCATCCTAAATATTTCCAATGGAATTAGGTATCCTCCCCATTAAAAATACTGCTAAAGATAGATGTGCTATCCCTTCTCAGTTACTTAGTTAAATATGGGGAATTGCATGGTATTTACTTTAAATGCCCCCTGGAGATAACAGGTAAACTGTACTCTTCCCACTGCTATTGTGAGGTGAACAGCAGAGAAAGCATTAGCTGAGATCATGTAGATATTTGGGGAAACCAAGCCATGCAAAGTGTAAGAAAATCACAGGCATCTCCACTTGAGCCATACATTCATTCTGCACTTAACAGAAATACTTACGATTTCTGCATTGTGCTTATGGAGCTCACCTCAAGATTCAACTAAAATTCCAGTGTCTGCTGTTTCTGATTGACTCACGGTTCTGCTCTTGTTTGCGTGCACTTGTTCCAGTAACCTGAATAAATTTCTCACATGAAGTTCATGCTCTACCTCTATATCTGCAGTTTCAATCACACTCAGGGGTGAGGAGTCTAGATCTTTCCATGGGTAATAGAGACAGTTTGCATGGTTCAATTTAGCTTTACTCCAAATTTTCAAGTATTTGCTGCGAGGTGAAATTAATTCTGGAGATTCTAATCCAAAGAGTTTGGATTTCTCTTTAAAACCAACAAGGGTGAGGGAAAATCTCCCTCTAGGCTCTACATCTAAACCTTCAGCAAAATCAAGCTCCAGTTTCCTTCTCCAAGTTGTCCATCACTTACACAAACACGTCCTCAAACCTTAACTGTGTTCATGGCACAGCTAAGGAACCCGGAGCCACTTCTACCCTCAGCACTTTCAGGGGATGCATTTGCACCAGCAGCAAGCACAGGCGCCTGCTCCAAGAGAAGAGAGGATCATTTGGTCTGCAGCTCTTCTGAAAGCTGGAATAGCAGTGTGTAGGTTGGGAAAAACCCTGATCCCTGTGTGCCACATGGCTGCCGACACATGGCCTGGGAGAGGGGAGTCTGTGTGCAGAGCTAGGGAATGGTGGCACAGTGGTAGGATTAAGTACTTCGGGTAAGTAAAACACATTAGGGTCCTAACTCTGCCAAGGAATCCAAGAGAAGCCTGGGAAAGGATGTTAGCTGAGCAACTCATCCAAAGGAAGGCTTTCTCAGTGCACAGGGACCCCTCCAGTGCCATGGGTGTGAGACCATTTAAGATACCAGCAGCCATTGAGGTCCTTTAAAGCACTTTTCTCCCTTCTATTTTCCTTGACTTTATCGTTCAGTTCCTTGTGAAATAATGTGAAAACATCTGTTATGTCTTTCGTTTAATTTGTAAATACACTCCCAAAGGGCTGGCAGAGCACATGTGTCAGTTCTTGCTTCCAAAGGCAAGGAATGCAGGCTCCTGCCCTCACAGGACATGTCCTCCCTTCTCACAGGAGCCTGCTCACTGTACATCAGCTGGAAAGATGTTTAAAAACGGGTTTGGGTGATTTCTGCACGTACCTAGTGTGTGGAGGTGGTCGAGGGGCGGCGGGGAGCTGTAGACATGACTCAGATGCTCCCTGCATAGCTGGGCACAGAGGATAACAGACACCTCCACAGGGCTCAAATGTGTGATGTCACATGTACTTGGCCCAACAAGCTGTTGTGTTTTCTATGAACTACAGTTATATCTGCCTTTTAGACAAAATAAGTAAGAAAAAACCCCACCCTTCTGTTCTTAATAGTTTTCATGCTAAAGATCACTAAACATGGAGTGAAGGGAAAAGACAAAATCTGGGAGTACATAAGCACTTACTCAGATGTGTTAGCTAAAGCAAGGAGGGTCATTGCATTCCCTTTGCCATATTATTACTTGAGATAGTCCTTGGACTGCAGCTCAGTCATTTAGAGAGTCCTTGAGACTGCAAACTTGTCACCACAGCTTATGTGGTCGTTCTGCCCCACGGCAGACTCTTAGAGGCCTCAAGGTTTCACGCATGATTGTTACGATTACTATAAATTATCTTTTTATTGCACATTGAAATCCTAAGGCACCGAGCACCTACAAAATCATGTTTCTTTCAGCAGCAGGTGCAGGCTTTCAGTTCCTGAACACCCTCGTACGGCTGAGAAGACAGCTGAGACAGCCATCTGGAGACTCGGGAAGCAGCGTACCTGGTTCTCCAGCTCCTCAGCTCTCTCACTGTCTTCATGCCTGACAGAAACAAGTCTTTCCTCTGCCTGGCAGCACACAGACTTCATGGGTGACATGGCTTGTTCTGCTGGGTGCATTCCCTGCCAGAAATCCAGAGGCAGCATCTTACACGCACACACTGCACTGACCAAAAATGGAGCCAGAAGTCTGGTTTCCCATTCTTTGACTAGTAAACACTTGGAAAATGTGTTACTTCGGAAATCAGTATAGACTGATAGCTAAATAGTCATTTAGCTCTTGACCATTTTCCCTGACTATAATTGTATTTAACTGAGGGTATGAAGTGCCCATGGGACATTTTAAAAGAACCATGTTAATCCCCTATTGACAACAGTGTCTCATGTCATCTTGCTGTGTTTGGTGTGCTCTGGGATTAATCTTCTTTCCTCAACCCTAGCACAGAGCAGGTGACTGAGGCACGGAGGAGTGGGCAACATGCCCAAGCTGAGCCAGCAGGAAGGTGACTGAGCCAGGTTTAAAAGTCAGGAGCTCAGACTCGGTCCAGCACTTTGGTTCCCTAAGCTCTCATCTGTTTCTTTCAGTCTCTGACCTGTCTGCCAGTCCCACTAAAGCCAGAAGCCCAGCTGGGGTAGGAGGAAACTCTCCAGGCAGCAGTAATATTTGCTCCCCTCTCCCTCCTTGCACCTGGAAAACATATTGCAATAAACAGACAGACAAAATCAGCACCTTTATAGACAGGCCTCCATACCAAGAGAGATTTCATCCTTGCCTGCTGCTCTAGATTGGGCTGATTGGCAAAGGCGGGTAAATCCCTACCCTTTGTTTAACAAGATGGGAAAATGATGGAAAGCAAGAAACGCCCACAGCCCTCCCAGGTACAAATGCTCAGGCTGTTTCAAGCCCTTTCAAGTGGTTTTGTCTCCAGCGATTTGCACTTTCCTGCCTCCCAGCCCTTCCCCGCATTCCCATTCCCGCTTCCAACTCTGTCTTGCCAAGTTCTTCCACCGCTGTTATTATTTGTGAAGCGTGAGGAGAGTTATGACAAGGGAGGGATGTCATTAAACCACGCCGGGAGGAGATGTCAGCCGCCATGCAAACATCTTCCTGACACTCCACTTTCAAACGATTTCAGAAACTGCACTCAGATGATTTCAGGTTGGGTAGGCCTGTCAACTTGGATGGACGACACGCGTTGCTTTGGTGCCGGAGACAGCTCCGGAGCCTCTCAGCCGGCTGTTGTGCACACGAGTACGCAGCCCCGTCCCCGCACACACAGCTGCACATCATTATTTTTATGCCACTCCAACACAGATATCCTTGAATGCCGCTGGAAGCGTCAAACTTTCACTGCAAGAGAAAGCTTTAACATTTAGAGGGTTCTTGTGTAATGCAAATGAACCAGAAAGGTAGGAAGGCATCCCAAATGCCACTCAATGCATTTATAAAAAGATAAGGTGACTTTGTCCTACCCTACCATATCACTTCATTACCAAGTGTCAGCAAAGAGCCTGGCAGCTCGATTGGTTGATGAAATCACATGACCCAAGTGTTATCTTTGAAAAACACATGAAATTACTAAGCTTGAACAGCAAAGAAGTATAAATATCCCTACAGTTTATGCCCATCAACCAATAAAAGACTATGTATCTCTTTATTTCCTTTCATTTTTTCCTCCCATCGGGGGGAAAAAAAAGAAATTCCCCATCTAATTTATAATTCAAGATATTTTGCTATCTAATATATTTATATTATTTTCTTCAATATCTAATTGAAGTGCTTTGTTTATGCATTATTTATCTGATCTTTGTTTTCCATCCTTATTGTTAACTTCCAATGCAATTTTAATGGACTCATGGTCAGAGATCAGGGTGGCAGACACTTTGATGCCGTGTTAACTCACTGACAAAAGGGCAGGAAGAAAATGTGAGTTAGGAAGACTTTAAAGCCATCATTTCTGATCCAGATCTGAGCTGTGCCACGCTGGTACATGCCTAATTTTGATGGGGGCAGATTTCCTGGCTTTGCTGTGGTAGTCTTTTAGGTGTTTGGGTGTCACACTAACAGCAAGCAAGAAGAAAAATGTAATTGCTTGAGCTTCTGCAGAAGTGGGACATTAGCCAGTGCCTGCTGAGGTCTGTGGAAATAACGCATTCTGCTGCTCTTCAACCTTTCAATGCCTCTGCTGAATTGCTCACACAAGTAAACAGAGGTGAAGGTGATGGATGTGGCATGTTAGACAGGAAAATGGGTTGGTGTTCAAGACTTTCTAGTACCTGGGGTGGTGCTGCACAACCAGGAATGCACACTAGACTCACACACTGCTCTGGAGTCTGTGATTCAACCATCGGACAGCACAGTCTGCCTTGTGCCTGACCAGGTACCAGGTATGGCCTTTAAATTCAAGGCATTGGAGTTTCAGATGGGTTTCCACCTCTTGAACCTCTCCTGGGCATAAATTTTGTTATTCGGTCACTCATTGAACTCACAGTTAAGCTGTCTTCCACAAGCAAAAATTCAGCAGTTCCCTTTTAGATGAAATATTGCAGTCCAGCCCCACTGAGATATGAAAGATTCAGGTTCACTGCTCACTCCAGCCAAAAGCTTACTTTCATTTTCACTCTTCTCTTCTCAGCTGATCTCAACAAAGATATTTTGCAGCAGACAAAGAGTTAATAACGGTGTAGGAACTATAATTCAGCCTAGGAAAATAATTTATGGATATTCTTGGCATTTCTGGATGTCGGCACAGCTGTAGCACTGTCTCACCCATGAACAAATATTCTTGGCCAAGACACCGGCTCTCACAGCCCATTAAAGGGCTTCTGTAGGAAGGAGTGCACGCAGCAAACAATGCTAACCTGAGTTTACAACTGCTGCCCACTGAAAGTTGGCATGGACAGGTAGTGGAAGTATTAAGTGATAGAAGACATAGAGCATTGAAAGTGACAGGCAGCAGATGTAAATAGAGGTAATTTTGTGCAATAACCCACCAAATTCCATTTTAATGAACTTAGCTCTCCAGTCTCCACAAGACGAGGCATTACTAGACAAGAGACAGTGAGAGGGAGGTCCAAAAATAGTGTCATGAAGACAGAGGCTGCTAAAAAGTTGCAGCAGCAATCCCGCAGAGCGCAGACTCCTGGGAGTAAATCCAGCAGCCAGCTCCAGTTTGCACCCGCGACAGGAACGGCACCTAGGATGCCTAAGGAGGAATCTGTACTCACAGGATGGTAGAAGGAAAGACATGAGGAGTATATTATGCATTGCACATTCCAACAAGAAACCTGGCAGCGGATAGTGGAAATAAGGGAGATTTGTGGGATCGATGTTTGTCTGGGACCAGTGTGCCTTTGACTTCCTTCTTTCCTTTATTTTGCACATTTATTCCTCTTGAATTAACTCATGGAAGAGGAACAGATGCCATCAGAATTGAAAACAGCATTTTCAGTAGCTTGAAACTAGTTCTCGAATGGAGGATGTCAGCATTTCCTCTGAATTGTACAAATCAGTGGCATTGTAACAGGGCTATTGTTTATAGATGATTTTTTTTTTATTAGAGATTCTTAAGGTCCGTTGCTGACAACCCTTTTTCAGAAATATTGGGGACCATTTTAGGAATTCTCTCTTGTCTAATGATACATCATTTTCAAAAGCTGGAAATAAAATCTGCCAGGTGTTCTGGATTTTCACGCTGAAATAAACCTCCATGTTTTCTGGAGCAGAAATTCCTGACTTTGATTCCCTTTCCCTCATGTTTGACTGACAACCATTGACACACTGTTGTGAATGAAGAGTTGCTGTCTATCTGAACTCAATGGCCTCAGACTTTCCCCTAGATGATTCATGTTATTCAAATGATCAGAAATCTATAAATCTCAGAATGGAAAAGTGCAGAAATGGCATCTTCATTATTCTTCTGGTTCTTTTTCACATCAAGGATATAAGAGTCAGTTTTTCATATGTAGTTGCTGTTTCAGATTCAACATTCTCATCCTCAAAGTTTGAAATTCCTTCACATTAGTCTTTGCATGTGGTTAGAAGAGATGACCATCTCCGTTAGAAAATATTTTTGTACAAAATGCATCAAATGCAAATAAAATATCCTCATATAAACTCTTGCTAGCTACTTTAGAACCACGCTGGCAAGTTTATTTCTGAACACAGGAAAGAAGCACAGTATAGCTGATGGGCTTACCATGGGGGAAAAAGCAAACAAAATGAAAACATCAGTGAAAATATTACAGTTGCCTGTAGAAAATTTAATTTTAACTCACCTTTTATCTGCTGTAAAATCAACTCCTTTAATAAGGCCACATTCTTCCAAAACCTAGACAGCACTGGAAATTAAATTGCCTATCTCAAAATAGTTTTGATGGGGAATTTTCAACCTGCCCCAAAACAGCAAGTATGGTGAGACAGCTCTCCCAGCCAAGCTCCTGGTTGTGCTTGGTCATTCTTAAAAGCTGTTAATGGCAATGCAAAACAGTCCTGTGCTTGACTGTGTAAAAATGCAAAAATCACCAGAGGCTTCACGTGTGAAAAGAAAAGGGATTTCTCCTCCCTTTCCCCATGGATCTGGTCTTTTCTCAGGGTTCAAAAGAATTTGAGTGCATGGTGGGGAAATATCTTCCTAGCATGAGAGAAGGAGTAAAGGGGGGAACAAAAAGAGACAGAAAAGGAAAAGAAAATTCTACTTGATTAGCTTCTTAGCATCAGTTGGATGTGACAACTCTTTGAATATGGATGAAGTCTACAAGAGGGATCATCTGCCAGCAGTAGTTGTTACCAAGGAAGTAAGTGATGCTGGAGGTCGGAGGGCACCTGTCTCGCCAGCTAATGAAAGAATTGTGGGAGACAGAGCTTTTCTATCTGATTAGTATAAGGGCTGTAATTCCTGTCCTTCCCACCCCCACACCTTCTCTGCTCTCTCTTTTAAAATGATACCAAGGCTATTGTTGTTATTGTAAGTGGGATGTGAAAAAGACGGTCCTAGGAAGAGCTTTGCCTCTCTTAAGTGATATTTTGGCCAACAGCTTTTGCCAGTCTCATCATCCCACACAGATTCTGGGAGGGAAAAGCAACTCTTTTCTTTAATCTCTGCCAGACTTTTTCTCCAATCACGCTGGGAGCTGAAAGTCACCCGTGATTTTCAAGGGGGTGAATTGCAGTTGTTGGAAGCGACTGATTAAGCAGGAATGTATATATGGGAGTGGGAGTGCTGGAAAAAATAATTCAGGAATGCTTTATCTGTAAGGGCAACAAAGAAAAAAGATTTTTGATAATCACAGGTTATTGCTTCAACCCACTTTTCTCACCCAATTTACTGCAGACATAACTTAAATAATCATACAGTTAGTCCTCCTTTTAGATGTCCTGAGAACTCCATCCTCACCCTTCCAAAAATCTCACAGCACAAACAGACCTTTAGGCAGAACCATGGGCACAGACAAAAAACTGGCAATTTGAGGATAAAGTCTCTGAAAGTCTGATTTAAAAGCAGATTTAGGCATGCAGCATTGTACACTACCCAGTGCATTTCACACACAGGGAGGCAGAACATATAAAGAAAAAGGTGCAGAAAAGGAAACAGACCTAAGACTTCCAGGGATCACTCTATGTTTTCCAAGGCAATGCATAAACCAGAGCCTTCTCGTTTCCAGGCAGAAGGTCCCTCTGGTTATCTCAATCTCTGTCATTCTCCGGCTCAGACTTGCCCTTACCTGCAAATTTGTTACAGAAGCTCATCCTTTCATGGCATAAATCAGTAAGTTTCAGGACAGGTTTGGCGATTTTCAGGAGCAAATTATTTGGCCCATGCATTTCACAGACAGAGCAAAGATCTTGCTTGACCTCTGTAAAGCAGTGCTGGTCTGATCCTCTTATTTATCTACCAAGTAAATGCCAGTCAGTGAATTTAAGATGTTGTCAGAGAGTATGAATCTACGCACAGGTCTTCCATAGCCAGGATCAGGTTTCACAGAGTTTAATTAATGCTGAGGATAAGACATTTTCCCTTCCACTAGCAGAGGAAAGAGAGAGGGAGTCTGGAACTTCTTCATTGTTGAGCTATCACTCAAAAACTTTGCTACACCATCAATCGATACCATGCAATTGGGAAAAGATGGATATAGCGAGGCAGCTACTCCCATGATAACACCCAAACATGGATAGTTATACGAGGCTGCAGTGAAAGACACATCTATACAACAGCACTGTGATTGAAGTGTCCTACTTCAGATCACTGTGAAAAGTACAGAAAAATGCCTAAAAACCCCTTGCCCTAACCTAGGTCCTCCAAAAGTTTTTCACTGCTGTTCTGTTGAGGGTGGGTATAAGTTAATTTTCAGGTGTAATATCTTATAGGGTCACATTTTCAGAGGTATTTACTAGCAGAATTTACTAACAGAATTTACACTCCATTGGTGTAAAAGTCTTAAATTGCCACCTGATAAAAACAAAAGCTGGGTCATGATTATAGATTGCATTTTTAAGTGGAATTTATCTTTTGTATATGTACATATATACATATACATATACATATGTATATATATATATGTAGTTTACCTCTTTTGAGTGTGTTTTCTAATATAAGTATGGGTGGTAGGAAGAAGGGAATGTGTTTATATCTCACTTCTCATTTTTCTATGCATTTTTAAGTCTTGATAATATTAAAAGAATGAAGGTGAGCTCAGCAGAGATGGGACACAGCTAATAGTGTCTCCTCTACGGAGCGAGTATCTGCAATTGCAAATAAATTGTGCACTATTGTGCACATTTGGTGCCTCTGCCCATAGGCACTCAATCTGAAATTAGAAGTATTTACTTTCATGTGCTGTTGCACAGCCAGCTTTAGGGAAACCATGGCCCTGTTAGGTTCTGCATAATCCTGTTAGCATCCTGAACAGCTTTAAGGAACAAACTCACTTTTAAACTAGTTGGTCAGGTTTAATGTTCCCTAAATTTACCCACATCTAAGACATCTAATTAAAATGCAGATCCTTCCAAGGATCCTTCCAAGTCAGTCAAGACTTGCAATATAGAACATGGAGAGAAAAGTGCTTTTTTAGGGGAAGTGTGATTTGGCTGAAAGCAGATTACTATATTATGAGGAGAGCTGTGCCCTCGACTTCTCAGAGCAGATCCCTGTTAACTACAGAAGAAAGACAATGGTGATTATCTCAGATAGAGGCAAGTCTTGCAGTAAACACTTAAACTTCTCCAAATGGATTCCACCCTTTCAAAAGCAAAACTCTAAGTCTGCATATTATTGAAGTCAATATTTAATTTTCTTTTCAGACATAGCGAAAATGCTATTCCAGATTGCAAGGGAGGAAGGATTTTGGACAAATACTTTATTCACTGGGGAAAAAAAATAGTTAAGCACTGAACGGAAATATATGCATGCTCCTACCAAATAATAAGATACCACAATCAGTTTACTTGATTGAAAATGTGAAAAAATTTGCTGATGAGGTACTTTTTAAACAAAGCTATTTCTTTTCCTTTTTCTCAATTTCCTTTATTAATCTGCTTGCTTTTAATGAAAAGGGAACAAAACATAACAAAATGAAAAGTTGTTACATTTTGGGTCAGGAGAGACACTCTTGTAAACTGGAAATACGTTTTTTAAATTATTTTGTTGATGTGCATCTTGGACAGAGAAGTAAAGAGTACTCAGACACATCTCAGTCCGTGCGTATGACTGCCAGCACCTACCCACAGACCTGGGGAGGAGCTGTCCAGAGCAGCCTTTAAGGATAGTGAAGGTCTGGGGTGTGGGGGTCTGGGAAGTCAGCATCCAACAGATATAATAGATATTATATTCAGATTGGATATTAGGAAAAATGTCTTCATGGGAAGAGTGATCAGGCATTGGAAAAACCAGCCCAGGGCAGTGGTATAATGCCATCCTTGGAAGTGTTCAGAACGTGTGGATGTGTCCCTTGGGGGACACAGCTTGGTGGTGCTGGGCTAAAGTCGAACTGGATGATCTGAGAGGTCTTTTCCAACCTAAATGATTCTGTGATCCTATACGGATCCTACGTTCATTTGTATAGATATAAATGAAAGGAAAAGTCACTCCCTGCGGAGTTTTAGCTATCAGTTTGCTTCCCCGTAGGAAGATGCAGCGTGCCAGAGCAGATGGGACCAGTGATCCATCCTGCCAGGTACAGTGCCTCCAGCAGGGGCCTGTGCCTGGTGCCTGTGAAGCCCTCCCTCCTGGCAGCACCTGGACAAATAAATGCATGGCGCTGGAGAGAAAGGACAAATTCCTCCTCAGGCCCTGCAGCGCTGCCCTGGTGTGCTGCTGACACACACAAAAACAAACACTCTATCCAAATCTCGGGCTGTTGCAGGTCACCTTTGCACCTGCAGAGTCCAGACAGCTCCCTGGGTTATGTCTGGGCACAACACATGCATTAAGTCAGGGAGTTCCAGACACAAAAGGCATCTGTGGGGACTCAAATGTGGCCTGCAGGAAAGGCCTGCAGCAGGGGACAGCCCAGGCCCAGGCCATCTCCCTCCACCATGTCCTGATCATTGTTCATAGCAGGACAGCTTGACATGGAGGACGAGCCTAATCTTGCTTTAGATTGTCTGAGGCACCATCTCTCTGCTTTAAATTTAGGATGATCGACATATCTGGGTACTGCCAGTTGTTTTCAGCAAATGAACCCCCACCTCTATTCACCCATCTGATTTTGAAGAGAAAAAGTCCAGGGACCTGTGTAAACATCAGGCAGAGCACTGGAGAGGGAAAGGAGATGGACCATGTGCTCAGTCCTGCCCAAACCCTCAGAACTCAGTACTAGGCCCAGCTGTGGCAGGCTGGCAGCACACGTTTGTCCTGGATATCCACTACAAAAGCCTTGTCAGGAACCCCTTGATACCGTGAGGAAAGGGAACACCCAGGGGAGGGTTTGAAGAAGAGAGAATCATGGAATCTCCTGAGCTGGAAGGGACCCACAAGGATCATGGAGTCCAGCCCCTGTCCCTGCAGAGGACAGAGGAAGGAGATCGGAGATTCAGATCTGCTAGGTGAGGAAGAAGGATGAATATATTAGGAAATGCTTTCTTGGTCATTTTATCAGAGACCTAAATTAGTGGGGTTTTCTG
>VWZT01015985.1:0-16646 GCA_013397055.1 Pachycephala philippinensis
ATCCCAATTCCCACCCTTCAAGAGATGTGATAGAGAAATCTCTTCAGGCAAATGTTTTTCTTTTCAGTGTTGTCCTTCAACCCACCAAATAATTCACTGTTAATTACCAGCCATTGCCAATCCATAACTTTGCTGGTTTCCTACATATTTTATGTTTCTTCCACATTTTATAATCTTTGTTTTTCTTCAGGAAATCTGTCTTTCATTTAAAATATTTATTCTCTTCCAGAAAACAAATAAAACAAATATTTTCCATTGGAAAGAAGGGCACGGTTTCTCAGCTGGCTCCTGTTATTACTGTTAAGTCACTACACCTTTTTGGAACTCTGAAAATGCACATAACCTTTTGAAAAAAGCTTAAATGAGAGAAGTCTTGCATTCATTTTGACACAAAAGGTAAACATTACTCTTTCATTTTTTTTAGCATATGTTTATTTTGATTAGTAACCTATGTCAAAGATTTTGAGCTAGTAAACATTCTGTCTCTGTTCCCAGAAAAGTTAAGATCTTGAGTAAATACTGGAAAGCGTGAATGGTGTCACAGGTAAATATTGACAGAATAAAATATATTACTTGTGAAACGTGGCATAATGCTGTAATCAACAGAAAACTGAGAGGTGGTTAAGAGGCCAGCTTGATGGAAAACAAATGTTCAGAAATTCTAACGGGAAGATTCATCTGCTCATAGATGAACCTCTCTCTCAATATCTGAATAATTCTGAAGGACAACATTTATTTTACACTTTGAAGCACAGAATCAAGTTTAAAGGTTTGAGTTTAAACAATGCGTAATGTAGTCAGATTATCTTGAAAGAAATACAGATACAATGTGTGGGAAATACAGATGTCAACAGGACAGATGGAGAGCTAGTGCAGCTTATCATTCTTAGATGAAGGAATGTATTCAAATAATTTATCCTAATTGCATTTTTATGCTTCCTACAGTAGATCACTTATAAAGGCACTATCTATAATTTGTCAGTCTGGCACAGCTTGCTTTTACTGAGAAAAGTAGAGAAGGCATGAAGAAAGCTGTGATATTCTTTAATATCTGTTGAATAAAGTGCCAGAAGGAAGATTTAACATTTTTCCATGCATCTGTTTTAAAATAAAAAATCATTTTGCTAGACATTGATTTCCAGACGAATTAAGAAGCTTGATGAAAGATTAAATGTTTGGTTCCTGAAGGTAGAACGAGATGTGAAAATAGAAACATAAAAGGATGAAAATATACATTATTTGAAGTTTTAAATGGAATGTCTATGCCAGGTTGTCTCTGACTATGTGATAACAAAATTCTGGCTCACAGGCAAGAACCAGATCTATTTGTTTACTTCAAACACCTCTTTTCTGACCATTGGACTCAGTTGCATATCTAATTTTTTTTTGTCTTCTAAGACTGTTGTGAAGTTGCCAAATGCCTATTGCAGCTGTGGCACTCTAAAGTGATTCCATATCAATCACAAACTTTGAAATATGGATCAAGTTTTGAATACACTTGGTCCCAAATATTGATCACTTGGACTTTTTTTTTTTTCCCAAGAGATGGTGAGATGACCTCTATTACAATTGCTGTCAATTTGAAAGCTGAATTACAGGACTGTGTTTTGAAGCAAACTTAGAGAATTTTTTTTTTTATTTGCAGTATTTCTGTAAAACATCATCTAGAACAGAATTCTCATTGCAAATCCTAAGGTCTCCAGTTTCTCTGATTATTAAAGGCAAGTAAAGAGTTCTTAAGCTTCCCTCCTTAAAGTCTACCCTTTTCCTTCACTTCCTCATGTTGATGGTACAAGTTGACAGGTCTGACAAACTTGAAAGGTTATTGGTAAGGCATTTGTAAGCATGATTTTGTAGCTTATAAAAATATGCCTTCCTTGCACAGTGTAGTGCAGATAAATACCTCTACTGAGGACCCTGGTTGTTACAGCTTGTTTGAATAAAGAGTAGGTAACAGGGTCTGAGAGGTGTGTACAGGGAGAAAGGGAAGAATGGCATTTTCCCTCCTCTTGCACAACGGATAATGGCCTTTATAAATGAGGAAACAATAGTTGGTGTCAAGGATGAGACACAGTTATCCAGCCTTTTCAGTATTTGCTGAAGTATTCTACAAGATGGATGGGATTTCTTCATCAGAGGAGTGTCTTTCAAGTGGAAAGCTGTGTCATGTGTTCTCATGTCAGGTCATACACATCTAATTGTTCACTTCCTTGAATAATGAGTAAGCATTATTAGGACCCCTCTTTGTGAAGGCTAATTACCTCCACTTTGCTCTGCTGTCCTGGCAGCATGGTTTTCCTTCAATACTGACTTGGTAGAAATGGTTTGTCTGGAAATTCAATTTGACTTTGGCTACAGCTCACAAAAATATTCAGCACTCATTAAGGTTACAAATGATGAAGTTTATATTTTATGAATTTCTCAATACTCTTTTTAGATGGAAGTGCCATTTTTCTGGTGTTAAAAACACAATAGTTCATATCATCTTGTAGGTAATTTCAGCCTACAGGCTCTCTGCTTCCCAGACAGATGAGATTTATTACCCTATGAGGCTTTTCCCAGGAAACAGACAAAAAATAATTTATTGAGTTGCCTTTTAGTGATGCCTTTTAAATGTGTCGTTAAATTTCTGCTTTCATTCTGTGCATGGAAAATGCTAGTATAGTTTTTGATGATTCTATCTATAGGGTATAAAGAGTGCCTTTTTAAAAAATTATTTTTGTCTTTTTTTTTCTTTTTAAGTGAATAAACATTCTGCGATACTTGATGGATTTCCTTTATAATTCTTAATGTCAATATTTCAACAAATAAAATGGTTATTATTGCCTTTTATAACACTCCATCCAATAGTTTTTAACTGCAGTTAGGTATATCAACTCAAAAGTACAAAGATTTCATGAGTTTTACGTAGCATCTGATATAATAACTGTCCATTAAATTCAGAATATAATTACAGACATGCACAATGCAGGTCTGAGGCTTGATTAAACTTATGTTGAATCTTCAATTGTTTAGATTTTAGCATTTGCACTGTCAAATTATGTTAATTACATTGCTTAAAATATTTTCTCAGCTATTGTGAGTGTTAAAGTAATAAAACCTAGCTGTTGGATAGCAATAATTATTTCAGTCCTGGCTAATAGAGTATCAGTAGCCGCATCTGACACAAAACTTAAATCTACTTCAGGACTCCAAGACAGAAAACTGCTGTGTGAAGCAGCAATTTATCAGGGACTTCCAAACATCATGTTGTTTACTTAAAAGTTGATAAATGTGGCACTTCAGCTCTCTCTTCTGCAAGGTGTTCACCTTCTTCTCCTCATCTTCCCTGCTTGGTAGACCTTCATTCAACTACAAGATAAAACTCCTGCAGACTTGATGCCAAAATGAGCCACTCTGAGTTAATTCCCATGATTTAAATGCAGTTCCTGAGCTTTTTGGTATTAAGAGTGAATGTCATGGTGGAAGATTTGGTTCAATAATTACAGCCTGTTGAAGTCAGTGGGATTTCTGATAGAGCAAAGAGTTACTGAGCATTATGCAAATGAGCCCAAATCATTATACAGTTATTAAATGACTGTGTGCACCAGGAAGGAAGAAAAACTGTTGGTAGCTATGAATGCTTATAATTAACACTGATGGAAAGAAATGGAGCAAAGGGCAATCTAGGCTGAATGCTAGAAAAAATGCTTGATGGTAAGGTCTATCAAACTGTATAAAAGTTCACTGACTAATGGAAGCAACTTTCAGTTATAACACTGAACTGGACAAAGAACTGAAATGTGTTCTAGGAACTTTTTCTGACATGGTGAGGTGAATAGTGACTTTTCAGAATATGTGAATAATTATTTTCTTTAAAAATCTTGTTAGCCAGGTAGGTTTTGGCAGTAGCTTCCTTTCTGCGTGAAGATTTTGTATTTTGACTTGCAGGTGTAGGGAAATGCATGTAACTTTGAAAATATAATTCTGGTGGTGTGACAGGTACAAATTTTCCAGTTGTCTTTAAAAAAAAAAAACAAGGAGAGTTCAGGACTTTCAGGAGAAATCTAGACTGAAACATTTCCTGCAGAATTGAGAAATGGGAGAATGGCCACAGGCTAGACAAAATTGTATTTAATTGTTTAATGGTTCCCACAATGGTTTAGATTGGAAGGGACCTCTAGAAAGCTTCTGGTCCAGTCTCTGACCCAAGCAGGGTGACCTAGAACCAGGACTGTGTCCAGTCAGCTTTTGATTCTCTCCAGGGATGGAATCTCCAAAACCTCCCTGATCAACCTGTGACTCTCCTTGGTCATCCTCACAGTCAAATAGTGCTTCTTGTTGTTCAGAAGGAACCTCCTGAGTTTCAGTTTGTGTCCATTGCCTTCCGTCCTGTCACTAGGAAAGCAAATTACCTGGTTACTGGACAACGTAAGGTAAGTTTTCAGTTTTTAGATGCTGTTTACTAAAATGCCCAAAACCTGCCCAGACTACTTTTTTTTCCTTTATTTAATACCAATTCCAGATGCCAGCAGAGAAGTCCTTAAAAAGAGGAAGTTATCTCTGCAGCTGTGTTTTCAAACTGTAATAATCAATTTGTGAGAGGGTGAGAAAATGTAGATTGTGCATGGATTTCATATCATCTCTGTGAGGTGATGCAGTGAAGCTTGAGAAAGATTCTGAAAAAACTGAACTTGTAGGCCTGAAGTCTGTGTTGTTCAATCATGTGTTGTTCAGTCCTTAAGCTGCAAAATACAATTTATCTCACATCAAAAAACAGGCTGGTAATACTGGTACCTTCTGTTTTTATCATTAATGCTTAAATTGGAATGATCCAACACTCCTCTCTTAGATTGTGATAAAAAGAACAAGAGGTTGGGATAAGAAATCTGCTACTATCCTAAGAAAATGCATCTTAGAAGGAAATTTCACATGACACTGTTGTTAGTATAGACCCGAAAAAAGTTTGTCTTAGATTTATATGAGTGTTTTTGCAGAAGATTCAGAAGAACCAGTTCACTCCAGTATCTACATAGGCATGTTTGTGTTCATATGCAGCAAAAGAGGCCTTACATACGTACCTTATCTTTACCACAATTATCAAGAGGAAAATCAATCCCCACAGAAATACCTTGCGAAATTCACTAAGCAATAATTTCATAGTAAGCATTTTATACATAAATCTAAATATTTATTTGTGAATAAATATGCAGAAACGATTCCCTATAAGCTGGTTTATTATTCATAACAAATAAAAGAACTTGACAGTAATTCAAATACAGAATAACACAGAATATTTTTTTTTTTCAAAATCAGTCACAGATGATTTTTAGCTTAAGGTGATATAAAATATTGGAACATGACTTTGGTACCTAACATATAGCTGCAAAGATTTAGTGTTGCCGAACAGCTTGCTTGGATGCCTTTCCAACGATTTGCAAAGCCTTGAGGATTTCACAGTGATTAACTCTACCATATGTTTTTGTTTCAAAGGCCAATTTTGCCAGGCCATCAGTTTATATGCAGATTAAACTGGCAAGTTTTACCAAACTTTCAGAATCAGGCAAAGTAAATGTTAATTGCTTGTAGCTGCTTTTGGTTTTCTTATTTCAATCGGAAAGTTATAAAATAAAGAAGATAGGTAATAAATGAAATTCCCATTTGGGATGACTGCTGGAGTAGCAGAAAATTCTCCTGTTGTCATGGGCTATAGCTACCAGTTATTTTACATATAAATCATTTCACTCATCACTGGTTGGCAGGCTTTCTTGGCACCACCAACATTTACAGTGGCTGATTCTCTAAGAGAAGGCTGAGAAATATTTTCCTCTCTAACTGCTTATGAATGACTTGTGTTTGGTACCAGAAAGAAGGCAGATTTCTAAGTACACATTAGAGGTTTTGAGCCCTGGAAATGGACAGAAACACACAGGTATGAATAAATACACCATGAGATTAGCTCAGTTGATTAGAGCACAGAAATAACACCAGGGTCATGGGTTTCATCCCTGTATGGGCCAATCACTTAAGAGTAGGACTTGATGATCCTTGTGGGTCCCTTCCATCTCCAATATTCTGTGATTTAACTAGCAAGGAAGGTGGTTAGAGAAACCCTCCTTCTGCAGCAACTGATTGTCCAATGAGAGAATGATAAAAGTGTTGCTTCTCTGGCCATAGACAATGAAGGGAAACAGAACAGGTACTGATTTGTAGGAAAATGTGAGGTGTCTGACATAGCAGGCTTCAAACCAGGGTCAGGAAGCTATTAATCCAAAAATGTGCTTTATTACTATAGTCTGTTGCTCAATTAAAAAACACACACATAATCTCATACATACATACATATGTATCTATCTATCTATCTATCTATATACATACATATACATATTTATATATATGTATGTATGCATGTGAGATAGATTTACAGTTTATAAATAGGTTGGTGGATAATCTCCTGCTTTTGTCCTGAGATCTCAATCTCTCTCTGCCAGGAAGTAAAGAACACCTTGCTCTCAGAAGACTGATGAACTGCTTATATCTGGTTATAGACGGCTTCACTTAGACAATTAAGTTTTCTTAGTTTATGGGTATGTGAGGAAGTTTTCATGAAGAAAAAGCTAAATTCAAAGTCCTGACTGATTTCTATTCTCAGAAATCTTGATGCTATGAAAAGTGAAAAATCTGAAAAAAATGCAGGGAGAGATTTAGGTTTAGAATTTACCTGTGTCCTCAGATTGCAGTACCCTTTTAGAGTGTCAGACCTAAGGTTTATGTAAGAGTAGACATGCAGCTGGGCTTGTGGTTAGATGACAAGGGAGAGATCTGCTAGATGACAAGAAGGGAGAGATCTTACACTGATACTGATGAAAGCTTGCAGCTTGTTTTATTTCTGTGAACCTATTCATTAAACCTTTGTAACTTTATTGTCTAACTCTGGACGTGAAAGTGAATTACTAATATTTGCTTATCCTATGTTCTTTGCAAACACTAAAGCACGTAGATAACTACTCAATACAACTTCTAAGGATCTTAAGGGAGAAAAGGGACATGCTCTTGTTTAGAGGAGCTAAAATATCCTGTATTTGTAATACAGCTTCTCTGTGGTGGGAATACCTTCACGTGAAGGGACTCAACAGTGACTCCCTGATGATGGGAGAAGCCACCAGAAATTCAAGGGTTTTACAGTACATTCGTAGTAAGCTTCCTGCTCTTTTAGACTGGAGACACCTAGAAGAGGTACTGAAAGCTACATACTGAAATCAGGCCTGGTTTACATTAATAGATCCTGAAACTAATTGTTATGTCCCAGGAAAAGGTTTGTATGCTGACCTGGTAATGCACGCTCAGAATTAGGGGAAGAAGAATTTTATTCCCCTTAACCATATCAGTAGCTACCATGGTGAAAAAAGGTTAGCAGGACCCTAAAAAAGCACAACAGGTATTCAGCAGGATGAAGTTTTGTCTGGAGGGAAGAGGTGGGAAGACTGAAGACTAAAATAGATATCATAGCTTAGAGGTGGTCAAAAATTTAAATTAGGGGAGCAAATGAACATGGAACAAGAAAGAGGAAATGAACACGACAATTTAATGGATAGCAAGGAAATGGAAGTATTAGCTATAATTAAACACTTATCAGGGGAGACAGAAAATTAAGAAAGGCTGAAGTGAGGAAATAAGTGATTTGTTAATCAAAGCATCTAGGGGAAATCAATAAATGCATCAGGGTGGTACATCCTAGAAAGAAGAAACTGCACCACCATGAATATAAATGACTCAATAAGAAAGAAGACTATGCATAAATATTGAGAGTCTGAATAAACAGGAGGTGAATTATATCTCATTAAAGGGCAGGTGTAGGAGTACTTGGAAACATTGCCCATATTGACCATTTGAGACAATAGACACTTCCCATGATACTGGTAAACAAAATCCATTAGGAATGAAATTGGACATAGGGATGAACATTTCCCGAATTTTAAACCTGGTTAAATAATAAAATTAGAATAAGTTAGAGGTCAGGTCATGTTTAGAGGTACATATCTTATGTATGTAATTAATTTAGTTAAAAGTTGTAAACTTTGTTTTCTCTTAAGAAAATATGTTGTTAAATGCCAGAACTTGCCACACCTCAAGAAGCTTTGCAGAGCTGCCTTTTTTATTTTTAAAGGTAATTTTTTCTGTGAATATAAAAGCAGACAATTTTAAGAGACCAATCCTAGAAAAAAATAGGTTTAGTAGACTAAAATAGAGTCCTTTCTTAGATTATGCTAATGAATAAAATATGTCAGTAATTCTTTCTTTGTTGGACCACAGGAGCTTCCTTGGGTGACCAGAAGGTGGAGAAGGAAGGTCACTAACTCTGAAGAAACCTTTACTGTATGAAGGAATTGACCAACAGAGAAGGAAGGTTTCCCAAAGCTCTTTCTTGGAGACAATATAGAAGAAAACATGATGGATGTGGGAAATTGAATTGCTGATCTCAAGATTTCCATGTTACTTCTGATATCTATCAAGGAAAATGGAAGAGTTCTAAATCCTTTGGAAAGTTTTTCCCTTCCCACTACGTGTACACATGTATGCAAACAAAAACCATGACACTTATAAATACAGTAGCAAGGAGTAAAAGAGGAAATAGAAAGAAAATGGCAATAAAGAAGAAAAATATGTGAAAAAAAATGCCAAGGCTAGTGGACATAGTAAGGAAATGGCTGACTTGTATTTCATTAGTTTCATAATGTTAGCCCTTGTGTTAGAAGAATATGCTTTAAGGGTATGACAGACTGAAATGCTGCCTTTATTTTTGGTTGTCATCTTCAGAATAAGGGTTACAAAATTCTCTTTGTTCCCTCTCTCTCTCTTTCTGCCCCCCACAGGAGAAGTAACCCAAGGGCACAAGCTAATGCTTACTGAGTCCTTTTAAAGGGATACACAGGAGAAAATCTTCTGTTCACACTAAGACCCACTTTGGTGGAAAATGAATGATGCATATAGAGCCTAGTGTAGCCCACATTCAATATATCATCTGCTTGGTGTTGCAAATTAATCTTAAATTAATCAGTCTGCATCTTGATAAAAGTGGATGTGTCTGAAATAAAATTCATGTAATACATTGATTGTAGACTAAATAACAGGAAGTCATTTAGAGAGCCAAACACAAATGGTTGGATGAAAGGCATCTATTTGCATGCTAACTCTATGAAGACAAGACAGGTGTGACTGCTACAAAACAGAAGAATCTTAGTTCACCTTAACATTGACCCCAATAAATTGTCTGGTGATCTGGAGGTATATTTATGAACAAGAATGCTTATGAATTCTGATACCATGGTATGGCAGGTTGTCTTGATGTGGAAGTTAAAACCACATCTTCCTATTGCAAAACATGGAGATAATCTTGAAACCAGAGGCCTGAATCTAGATCTTCTCTATTTTGCAAGTCCCAAATGGCTAAGGTTGGGAGACAGCGCTGGAGACAACCCAGCCCCCGGTTCAAACCAGGTCAGCCAGGGCAGGATACTGAGTGCTATGGGTGGGTCCCTAAACCCAGAGGTTACAAAGAACATTCAATTTCTTTCTTCAAAGTCCCACAGCTGGAGAAAGAGTAGTGATGTGTTGTTAGAGAAGCAACATATCATATAACCACTTTGTTTATGTGTGTGCTGGGAATCTCAGAGGCGTAACAGTAAATGAAGCAGAGGAGGTAAATAGACATTTTTTGGATTAGTGCTCCAACAAATACATTACAGCTTGAGACAGGCTATTCTAGACAGAACCCTTCTGGGAGAGAAAAGACCCCTTTGTGGATCTCCAGCCTGTTTAAATATGTTAGTTACTTGTTCAGCAATGTTGAGGCTGGGTAATACTGCACTTATACCAGAGAGGTATCTGGTGAACTTTAGAGGCGGAACTCCCTCTCAGTTTCAGTGCATTTTTATTTGAGCTGGTTACTGGAAAACAGTTAGGTAGATGGCAACATAATCAGCTGTAAAGTTGTTCTCTTCTGCCCTTTAAAAGGAAATTGAAAATAGTGGATAAACTGAATTAGTAAGTAATTACAATGACCTGTTAATTGCCACAGTGCAGGTTGCCACTCCAGCTGATTTGCTGATGGGGTACTCAGACACAATCTTCTGACATTTTCTAAGGGCCCTGAGAAATGTGCGGCTGAGCACCCAGTTGACCTCCCTGCCACACTGGGTAAACTACAGGTTGCTTGAATGATTTGTGATCCCACATGTCATTGCACCATTTAAATGCCTGCTCAATTAGATTTGCCACTGGTGAAGGTGGATGAAATGAAGCTGCTGAGCCATCAACTAGGGAAGCATGGTAGAAGCACATGTTCCCATTTCTTGTCTCACTACAAGGATATTTCTTCAGGGATGGGACAGAGAAGGTTGTCATCATTTCTGAGTTGCTGAAGGATATCTTGAATCACATATATGTGTGCAGAATAAGAATGAGAATGAGAATCAACTAGTAAACATTTCACCTGTCTCTCTTAAAAGTAAAGGGATATTTGTGCTGAAGGAAGGAATGGAGTCTTCCTATTAGTGTATTAGGTCTGAAAAAGATTCAGAAGTGAGTCCTTTCCTGCTGTTTTCTAGACAGGGTTAAGAGCCTTAGCTGGGGAAGAGGATTTGATGACCTGCAGACTCCTGCAGACCAAAATGAAAGGTGACACTCACACTGAGGTGAAAATAAGTGAAGGATCAGGGTGAGATTTGTTCAAACCCCTGGGTGCAGACTGTGATAGATCAGTTACAATGAGCGGTGCCTTTCTATTAGGCAGTGGGCTGGAGGTGAGGTAGGATAAAGAGCTGATTGATACGATTGTCCTGAAATCTCAGTGGGTGGGGGAGGAAATACATGAAATATTCCTCTTGTCAAGCACTCCTCTTTACTCAAAGTAGAAGAGTATGTAATTTAAATTGAATATATATTTTTTTCTACTTTGCCATTGTTATAGGATGAAACAAATGGAAACTGTAGAGCAGTCATACAGAAAGTACAGAAATAGCACAAGGAGGGAATGGTTTTAACTGCAAAGAGGGGTCATTTAGATTAGATGTTAGGAAGAAATTCTTTACTGTGAGAGTGGTGAAACACTGGCACAGGTTGATCAGAGAAGTTGTGGATGGCCCAGCCCTGGAAGTGTTCAAGGCCAGGTTGGATGGGGCTTTGAGCAACCTGCTCTAGTGGAATCACTGCCCATCATGAGGGAGTAGGAGCTGGATGATCATTAAAGTCCCTTCCAATCCAAACCATTCATTACCATGATTTTATGAAGTATTTTGATTCAGGCTGAAAAGAAGTTTAAACACAATTTGGGAGGAGGAAGGAGGGAATAGAGAACCATTGGTTTTGGATAAATTTTGGTTTGGTTTAGGTATATTTGATAGAATAAACTGTCTTTTTAACTTGATAATTTGAAATTAAATTTTGAAAAGGTTTTTCAATTTGGAAAACAATTTCCAAAACCACTTTCAAATAGCCTTTTCAGAAAAGCAGAATTCTGGTTTAACAAAAAAAAAGTGATGTTCCAACTCTTGGTTTTCTTCCACAAGAAGAAAAGTAAAATCAAGAATAAACTTTATTCAAAAGTATCCAAAAGTCTATTATTTAGATAAAGATCCCAAGCCTCTCTTGCTCTCAAATACTGCATTCTGAACAAGAGAAAACGTCTTCTTTCACTGCTGTTATTATTTCAATGATAGACTTCCACAATAAGTCTTTTTAGAAATTTGATTTTTTAAATTACTAATATATCCATCAAATGAGTGCCATTGTAATATAGCATATGTTTTATTTGAAATCCTAATTATGCCAGATGTTTATGGAAATTCAATTCTGTTTTGTTGGTCTATTTCTTACACACATACATAACATATTTCCGAGCACAGCAGGACTGCATAAAATAAAAGGGCTGGGTACTGGTTAATATGTAAGGCTACCATTAGTGAAAATTAAATTAATTGTATTATTCATTATGTGCTGTTACTTTTTATGAAAATACTAGAACAAAACAGCAGGATTTATTGAGAATGGAAAAATCCTGTAAACAAAGCATCAAATACCTCACCAGGATGCATTAAACTTCTGAAAACTAGAAAGAAATGAGCCATCATTTCTAGCCTAATGGGAAGGTTAGAACCACAGTCTCTAAAATACTGTCTGCACTTTCAACTCACATCAGTGACTGGCTTAGTCTTTTTAGCCTGTTGCTGGTAAATTCAGGTAGTCTTCAGAGTAACTTATTTCACACCATGGAAAGATTCTTCAAATTCTGGTCAACTGGATAGGACTGGATCATATTTAAACAAAACATCCATATTTGTCATTTACTTCATCCTTCTTGAGAAATTCTTGCAAATTTTTTTAATTAGTTTTTGTTTTCAAATGATAGAGAAAAAATCTGACAAGACTAGATCACAAAAATCTGGCAGAAAGAGTTGTTCTCCTCCATCCAAATGACCTTTTAAATTTTTCCTTTTTGTGTCTTTGTATGTAATTTTGTATTGATTACACATATATTGAATTGAGCCATGAACTTTTAGCAAGCTAATTGCTGTGATATCTTGAATGTCCATTAAATAAACAGAGGTTAGCCAAGCTCAATGCTATCCACCAAAATATCCACAGGCATTGAAACACATCCCAGTTGGGTTTTTCAGTGTAAAGGCATAGATTTAGTGGATTAAGTTTGTGCGGTGCCTAAATGGAGCTGGTAAAAGTCTTTTTAATCGATCACAAGACCTTGCAGCCTGTTCTAATCTGGAGCCTGAAAGCTACATAGGCCATAAATCTCTTCTGAGTATTTACAAATTCACTTCTATTTTAAAAAGCCGCCAGAAGGAAAATTACTCCATATGAACACTTTTCCAAATAGAAGAGAGCCTGAAGTATCTATTAAAATCTCTCTCTTTTTTTGGTGAAAACGTTTAATACAATATTGATACGTAATATTCACTAAAATGTGAATGTTTAAATACCTAGGCTGTATACAATGAGGTATATAATTCAAATGGGCATTCAGAAAATTAAAGTACTGCATTACTGCAGTAATCTGTAACTGTTGTTGGCTTGCTTTGTTAATTTCCTTTTTCTTTACAGGTGAGAATTTGCATAAACCATAAATAATTTTTTAGTAATTTTTTCTCAAGTATTTAATTTGGTGCTTCATTTTATTAGTTCTTCAGCTGCAAATTGCACTGCAGATCGGTATGACAAAAAATGATATATTTTAATGGAATAAGAAGATGACCAAGAGTTGTTCAAGTGGAAAAACAAGAAATTTAGTTGGAGCAGAAAAAGAGAAGGACTCTGAGAAGCGGCAGTGATGCAGATGGAAAACAGGAATCTGTAAAACAAACCTTTTGACTTGCATCTGTGGAGTGAGCTTGGAGTAAGAGCGCTATCCAAGACACACTGCCTAACACGATGAAAGGTAGGACAGCTGGCCAAGGGCTTAGTCTTCATGTGGGGACTGATATTTCAAAGAAAGAAAAAAAGAAAAAAAAGAGCCTTTTATAGAAACAGCCAAATCACTGACAAAATGTTGTTAGAAAGTGTTAAATCCTACAGAATTCAACAGAATTGTTTGATCTCTTTTTTTTTCCACAAGTGACTAAACTGGAATGAGCAAAACAAAACTTCCAATAGCAAAATAAAAAATATTTCTTTTCTGGAATTGATGATACCCAAAAGAGGTGTAACATAAAATACTTTTTAAAGTTTTTGAAGATTATTAGGTCTCTGGTGTTTGTGGGAGTGCTTTTAAAACTGTTTTGAGGCTGATTTGTCAGCGACTAACACAGAAAAATGGGATGCCATGACACATGGTTTTCAGGGATACCACAGTTAAAAAAGGGAAAACCCACAAAATATGACAAATCTTATATCTGTTTTCTATGGGTCTTACTAGGGAAAAAATACTCAAACTAAACAATTCAATTCCTGCAATATCTGTTTCCTTCTGTTTTCCTTAGATTTTGTTGCTTGGGGTCAAGAGACCTTTTTTTTTTGTGTTCAGGCCACTGTTAGTAAAAACTTAAGAGGTGAGTTGAGATAGGCAGGTTTCAATCAGGCTTAAAAAGTTGAGTTTTTGCATTTGTATTATTTCCAACACTGTGCATCATACGGTAACAAACCTTTAGAAATGTGCTAGGCAGTGCTATGCACAGCTTAGCAGGATTGGCTTAAACAACATCCAAAGCATCAGACTTACCTGAAGATAAGTCAGAACTGACTTTTTCTTTGGCTTTAGTAGGTGCTAAAGAAGGATTAGTTAAGAGACACTTATTACATCCTCATATAATGACCCTTAATTTTAAAATTAAAGGAATGCTGTAATGTCTCAGATCTATAAACCTTATTTATATAAGGTCTCAGGTCTATAAAACTGTATTTAAGTGGTGGCTTTGACTTTCTCATTGGTAGGGAACACATGTAGTGTTGTGCCTAAATGCTCTCTCTAAATTACCAGCCAACTTGCCTAAAGGTGTCAAGTGAAGCAGATGAGTAATAAATACCCCTTGTAAGGCTCCGAATTAAAACTGGTCTGTGAGAAGAGGACTGCTGGGGCACTTTCAACATTTTCATAGGAGCAGTAGGATCGTGTAACACTACTTCAGTAATATTAATTCAGACCCAGTGAGACCATTCCTTGTGGCAGACAGTAAGACACAGTTGTGCACAGAAGCATGGACCCCTCAGACATCTTTGGTATTTTTCTCTCCATTTCTTACCATTGTAACTCTGATATTTTTTCAGTATTTCTTATCCTATTCTGAATTTTGTTAAGCTTTCTTCTTCACTACTATTTGTGACAGTTAATGACAGCACACAGGACATTTGCTTACTCTGTGAAAATTACTGTTCCTGCTGTGAAATGTAGATTTGGTGCTTCTGGTTTCATGCAATGGCTAGGGACCCTCTCCTTGTCTTTTCAGGCTCATCTAACTTTCTTTGGGTGTGTTCAAAAACTCTATGAATATGGTTTTATAACCACCCCACATACAGACAAAATTTGTATATGTATATTGCCTTTGACAACTACATTGACGTGCATCCCTAATTTGCTCCCTATAGAGGGGTTTAGTTTACAAAGCCTTTGCAAGAAAGAGGCAAGATTCAGTCCTGAAACACTGCTTGTGTTTAAGTGCATTGGATCCATGCCTAACTCAAATAATACAAGGTTGTGGCATTGGCTTGGAGAATGCTAATGGACAAGGATCATTAAACAAGGCAATAGTCACACAAAGGTAATTGTCACAGTACTCTTCTGTTGCATTTTCATGCCTACATAAAGGTAATTTTATAAATAAATTCAGTTACATTGAAGCATAATTTAATTTTGAAATTACGTCTTAATTTGATTTTAATTAATGAAAATACAAATGCATTTACATTCAGTTTCCTTTCTTATTTTTTGTGTAGATCTGAAAAGCTGACTTGCCATTCCTTGAGGCCCTTTTCTGAGGCTGACTCTCTCCTCATGCTCATGGCAATAGCACTACACTTATTCACAGATATAATAGTACTTTACCAGATGGATGAAAGCAGATGGGCTGGTTTTATTTCTTTTTTTTTTTTCCTCCCTCTTAATCTCTAAATAAGGCTAAATTTCTTGTACCTAGTAAATTGCCCCTACTTTTGTATGGGAAAAAATAATAAAATTATTTCAAAAAGTAATTCCTTAGCCATAATTAGAAATTCATGCCTGAAAATCTAAAAATATTTAGAAGGATGTTCATAAAAAATTAAGCAAAATCCCTAAGTTAATACAATTCCTCCACTGAACTGTAAGAAAAAATTCAAGTGCAAATTCTTTTATTATTAACGTTTTATATAAACTTCTAGCTTATAGTATCACCGATGTACTTCAGAAATTCAAATGAGTACTTAATTCTATTAATTCCTCTTAATAATACTGTTAAAAAGGTTGGTTGTACAAAACTGTGTGAAACCTAACACTTTTGTTGCCTTTAAATTCAAGTTTGTGCCCATGAGAATCTTCCTTGGTCCTCATTTTATTCTTCAGAGAGGGAATAAAATAAATTCGGTAACTTCTTCATCAAAGACATTTCATGCACCAGTGAAAAGCTAACCAGGTGTGTACAGTTTCAGACATTTTAGCTGTCTGCTTCACAGGAAGCATGATCCTCTGAAGAGAAATTTGACTGATTGTCTGCTCCAGCCAGCCCAGACAACGGATGCGTTTGGTGCAGGGAGGATGTGGGCTGAGCTGCAGGGAGAGCAGTCCCTGACACAGGCTGCCTCTGCCACCGTCTCTCTGTGTGGAAATGCAGTTCAGCTTCTTGTGGAACAAGACAGCTGAGCCTGAAAGAGCTGTGACCTCGGGTAAGATCTGCCTGGGAAAACAACTACGCAAGCAAAAATAAGCTTTTAGTAAGGAGGCTGAAGGTAAACACTAATTGCTTTTTTTGGTTTTGATTTGTTTTTGTTTCAGCATCAGCATGCTTGCAACAAGCAGCAAAGTCTTGCAAAAGAATATGTAGGAAGGGTTTGCTGCTACGGAGAAATTCCATCCCCCACCCCATAGCACGTAATAAAGCACAAAGCCTTTTGGGAAGATTTATAGAATCATAGTGATGCCTTGAGGTAGCCATCTAAAAACAGAGGCTAGACAAAAACAAGAGAATAAA